>JAVDOI010000008.1:21105048-21270048 GCA_032191485.1 Leptoclinus maculatus
GCGAGTTTGATCTAATTTTAAATACAACTTGACTTATTCAATTGACTTTCTCTTAATGCGGTCGAGTCGTATTACGTATCACTGCCTCCCTGCTCGGCTGTCTGACAGCAACCTAAAATTCATGCATGCCTTTTCCCCGTGTATGCCGCCGCTTCGGGTCGATCTCACTAGCATGTGGAAGCAGGCTCAAAGCAGAACATGTACCGGCAGAGAGAAGAGTACACATAACTAGAACTCTGACCCACATGGGTTAGAGCTGCTGCTCGATGCTCATACACTCCATTTAAATTGTTTCAGGAAATCATTGGGATTTTCCAACAACTTGGTACTTTTTGTCACCAAGTTGAGGGCAACATAGATACTAAAAGCGGGACATTTTTATAAAATAAAAATAAACTTGATAAGAGACAACAGCTCAAACAATATATACAAATGCTGCCTTTTAACTTTTAAAAAGAAAATATGCTAAAATAAATGATGTGTAATGTATGTTTTCACCAGCTGTTCATATTAACTTTGATATTCTGTTGTGATCAAGATTATTGAACGCTTGCTCATATCCAGAGTGAGGGATGGAGCATCTAGCAGGTCAGCAGGTTAGTTCAGTACGCCTTCCTTCTTCGTGGCTCCTCGTCGAAGACATTTTTTGAACAGTTTTTTGTTAGCCGTCATTAAAACGACAGCCTGGCATGTTGCTAAAGCCACAGACTGTATATAAGAAGTGGACGTATTCATTGTGACGTCACCCATTGGTTTGTGGACTGCCGGCGATTTCGCCGTCGCCATGTTGTTTTTTTGCATGTTACCATGTTTGGAATAAGGAGTAACGTAGAGACGGCGTATACGTCTCTGGTTGCAGCAGAGATCTGTCAATCACAGTAAGCCCCGCCCTAAAGCAGACTCTGCTTTATGGTCTATTTGACTCTAAATGGACCATCATTTACTAAATGAACACCATGCTGTATTGAAGAAGACTTGAAACTAGAGATTGAGACCATAAACTCATGTTTACAATGTTTACTGAGGTAATAAATCAAGAGAGAAGTAGAGTCATTTTCTCATAGACTTCTATAGGTTTGTGCCCATGAGCCGACCCTCTGGAACTCTGTACTGTTGCCACAAAGGTTTAAACTGTAATGCTGTCTTTTGATAGAACGGCAAAGACCACCAGCAATGTTATTAAAGTAAGATTTACAATGTTACAATGTCACTTTTATTGATAGTGATGGTACTCTAAAGTTCATGGTCTCCATCTCCACCACAATAACTCCATCAAACACTCAACAAATGCCGCCTTACACATCAATCCTCCGACGCCGGGTCACAGTCTGACTGCATTTAAAGGGACTCGGCTCTTACCGAAGACGCGCTCGTCGTTGATGTTCTTAATGCAGAACCAGAGGCCTGCTGGGAAGGTGCAGACGAGGATGTGAAGGTCGAAGAAGAAGGACACCCAGGTGGTGGGCTGGTGCTCAGAGACCGAGGCTATGATGGGTATGTGGATCTTAGCATAGCTGTGGATAACGTGGAAGAAACAAAAGTCAGACACCATAGAAACAGTACGGTGAGGACAAAGGAGGAGGTCTTCATAACGACAGTATTGCTATGTGACTGTATCGTTAGTGTGAAACAATCCTCTTTAAGATAAATAATATAGTGTCTAAAATGAACCCCTCTCATTGAAAGTGGGAGAGAAATCTAGTTTGGCCGATGTCCGTTTTATCTTGGGTCCGATTATCACCTCATTACTTTTACTGCACTGCAGCAACTCTCTTTAAAAACAAATACTGGGGCGTGTGCACACATATATATATGCTCACATGCACTCAGTGAGAGTTTTATGGTTTTACAGCTGATGCTGCAGTCTGACCTTTCTGTAAGCCAAGATCCGGGATGGGAGAACGGAGCATTCTCCAAGAATCTATTTCATTATTTTATGATGGGGCTGACTGACGCAGTGACCATGAGAATATTTAGTGCGGTCCTCTTGGTGTACTCGGTACGCATTCGATTCGGCTTTAAAACAATTAAAGGTAGAAATAGGTCACAACTTTCTAAATCATTATCCCGAGCATGTGTTTATTAAACGGGTGGACTAAATCAACCAGTAGACAAGCTGGAAAAAAAATCTTAGAAGAAACTCACTCCCACCTCGCCACTTCCTGTCTCGTACGGTTCAACAGATTTATAAGCAAATTAGATTAAAATCTAATTATCATCAGCTCTGCTCCAAGGTTCTGTGTCCAGTGCAAAACTACAAGACATCAGCTGTGAGGACTTACCCAGTATCCCAGAGGGAGTAGAAGCGCCCACTCCACGGAGCGATGTACCCTGAGGGCGAAACACACACACACACACACACACACACACCATACGGTTAGAATACACTCACAAGTCCATCTAAACAAACAGGCGTCTAATCGCCGACCCACACACAACGCAGCTCGGCGTGTGCAATGATGAATCACCACTAACAGGTGGTCGTATAACACACGGATAATACATCTATGATGTTGACTTCTTAAAGGCCCATCTTAAAAGGATAAGCCTGCTGATGTTCTTACTGTCAGCACACTGTGTGTGTGTGTGTGTGTGTGTGTGTGTGTGTGTGTGTGTGTGTGTGTGTGTGTGTGTGTGTATCAAAGCCCGATACATCTTCTTCCTCTGTGACATGGGGCTCCTTTGTTGTCCGCAAACTATTAAAAACACATCAGCGAGCCACACTGTTGCACTGGCCGTCATGCTCCTTCATTACCATGAACACACACACTGTAGTCTATCTCGACTCAATCTCACATACATCATCCTGCTGCCTGACATGTTCATTAATCCACCGCTGAAAATAGTCCCCAAACAAATGCACTTATTCAACAACCGTAGGATAACTTATGATAAAAAACCCAGATGTTTTAGGAAATTGCTGGAGTATTGATTGTAGCTCATCAGTATAATGCAGGCCTATTATCTCTCTATAAAATAGCTTTCTTGTGAATGGTTCAACGTCTGGTTCAACGTCTGTTTAAAACCATAACTCTCAACCAACTGCACAATCAGAACAACTGTTACTCCACTTTTCATTCTCTCCACAACTCAGACTTTTCATAAAAGCAAATCTTTAACAGAACCTTGCTTCCCAATTACCAATCATGACTCATCAATATGCAACGCTATACTTCGCATATCTCGAGAGCGTTTCGAATTTGAATAAACGAGCGAACAGCCTCCGTGCAGCAGCAGCGGACTGCTCTGGTTTTGTCAAAGTCAGTGACAAAATTGCCGGTCTGGAAATTATTTGTGTGTTTAGTGTATTTCACTGGTGCTTTCTGACCACGAGTAGCCAAACTTAGCAAAAACTCTCTCTCCTCTCTCCCCCTCTTCCTTCCCCCCCCCCCCCCCCCATAACCAACCAGTATTTCACTGGTGTTTCTGAGTAGCAGCGACTTGGGTTTGTGACGCAACAATGTCACGGCAGGTGTGCTGCTGAGGAACCAATGGGCCAAGCATCCGAACAGGGACTGCACATGTATGTAAAACGCTATGCGAGTAGACGACCCGAGCAGTTGTTTTTGAAGTAGAACCAGTCAATGCAAAATAAATCAATATGAGGTACAACAGAGTAAAGCTGTTGTGTACACAGCTTTGCTTCTTTTTTCCCTTTGCTACAAACTGAAAATGTAAATCCATATTAGTCATTACGTTTGCGCGGCACATTCTCAGACTCTATTGACCGTGGGACCGGGGGACCATTCAGCTTCACTGTGAGCACAGTAACGGTGTGGTGTGCACATCCAGCTCTGTATCGAGAACCGCTGGACGGAGCGAAATAGGAAAAAAGCAGAAACTGTGGTTGCTTCACTTTCTGGGAGGCGACGTGAACCGACCTGTGTACGTCAGATAGATGACGGAGAGGAACACCACTCCAGCAGCCAGAGACACTCCCAGGAAGAACAGGGTCTGGAACTCCTGCTTGGTCATTCTGTCCTTCAGGTACTGCAGGAAGGCGTAGACCTGAAGCAGCACAAACACCCCTGCAGAGACACGGCACGAAGACGACTTGAAATATAATCATGGTTCAAGCAGTCAATACAGTGATCAGTTACCTATCGGAGCCCTGTTCAGCATGCTTCTCATTTTAACCTATTACATTTCATAAAGAAATGAGTATTTAACAACAGTCATACTATACTTCCATGTGTGAGAGTGGTACAGGTTATGTGTAGTTTTTGCACTCGGCTCCATACATTAAGATTTAGTCCACAGGTTACTGGTTACTGACCTGCTGCGGCCATGTGTTCACTGGTCCTGATTGGCTGAAAGCCTACGAAGGGGATCTGCATGGACAAGACCAGGCCGATGATGTAGAAGGTGCTGTAGGCTGGAGGGAGAAAGAAGCAGTTAAAGAGAAGCCACCACTTACTTATGGGACTGTCCCGAGCCGACCCTGAAGATCGGCCACGCGAGGCATCGATCCTACGTGTTTATGTCAGGTGGTTATTTTTCGTGAAGCTTTCATGCACAACAACGTCAACTCTCCCTCAGCGTCAAAAGATGCTTTCTAAAATACTCTGAGAAATGAATTCTTCTAAAATACTCACCAAAGGGACTGCACAACAGTAATATGTTTGCAGAGCATGTATTGCCTCAAATTCACTCAGGCATATCAATGATGAGCAAAAAAATAACACTGGAATCAGAATGTCTCTCCTTCAATCTATATATAGATATACATCTATTCTCTACATATAGAGAGATATATATGAAGCTATTCTTCGTTTAATAACAATGCACACATGCAGTGCTAGTGGTTCTAGGACCCCTCCCCCCCATTCACACAACCTCACAAAGTCCTTGATGCAGTACACACGGAGCAAAATGCATTCTGAGCCTAAATCGTGACTGACTGTCTCAGACTAAGACTTCAGACTTCAAACGTTAGAGTTCAAACGATTTGCACACTTTATAGTTGGCGGCACAACCAGACGGGCTCGCTGCGACACCTGAAAACTGTTTCAAAGGAGGAACACAAAGACGGCTCCAGTAACAAAAGCCTCCAGACAAGCCCAGCCAATGACATAACAAGGTTAGCTGTCTCGGACGAGCTGCAGAGTCGTATTACATGCAAGAGACGTACATAAATAGAACATGGCTATATTTCTATTGACTCTGACCAGCCGTGTGTCTACGCGCCGTACTTATGGCGTTCGTAAACGACTTGAAGCAGTCTGTAGGTCTGCACTGCTTCGTTAAAGGGGTCTCATCAAGCTCATTTACGGGTTTCTACTAGAACATGTTCACATGCTTTAATGACTGTTAAACCTACTGTCTGTCTGAATATACCTCTACTCACTGAAACGCCTTTCTCTTTAAGACCCCCTCCCGGGAAGCCCAGTGTGCTCCGATTGGCTTACGAGAAAAATATGGTGCACTTTACAAATGTCTTTGTCAAGCGCGGGCGTCTGGGAGATAGGAGTGGGAGCCAAATCTGATTGGCTTGTTGAATCACACGTTTCTGGATCTAGACAGCCCGCAAAAAACTAACTGGGTTGTGTTATTTCAGTTTGTGGGTTGGTAGGCACTCCAACGATGCGTCCCCTTTAAAACAACGACAGAGACGACTGAGGTCATCATGGTTCCTTTTCCCTCTGAAGGCCCAAACACACGGAGCGTGAAAGTTACTTGATGCTCCCATCGTGCAGCAACACCACAGAGCCAGCAGTATTTAGGAGCAGGTCGTTATTTAGGAAACAGTTTTGTACCTTACAGATACCCCTCAACACCTTTGTGTCACATCATCGATTGAAGTAGATCATGTTGAATAAGCATCACGCCATCCACTAGATGGAAGATGTATCACTCTTTCATAAGTTATGGTCCTCTGGGGATGAACTCGTACCCATCTATTCCTTTAGCGCTCTCTAAACTGGGGCTGCAGCTGCAAAGATGAAACAAATAAGGCTTTTGGTCGCTGGGTCCTCGTCGACGCTCCACAATCAGAGCAGAGGCGTCAGAAGCACTTCTACACGCGCCGAATATTCAAACATGTAAAACAACAGGTCTACTTCAAATTTGCGCTCCAGACGCTTTCAGTGCTTTCGGGCCTCGAGCTGATTTTTTTCTTAAAATTCGACAGTGTATTGCTGTTACAGGTCACCTTTAAATAACTAATGTGTCAAAGCAGAACATTTAAGACAATAATCAATCCATGCTGAGCCCTGGGACGGAGGATGTGGTCGTCACTCTGAGATGAGAGCTGTTCATCCGTAGCTGGGCTTCAGATGAACTCACCGAAGGGAATCGTGTGTGGAGGAAAATAAATAAATAAATAAATCCTCCCCAATTTGTGTCTGGGCATAGAACCAAACCTCAATTCTCTTCACTGCTGTCTTCACAAGTAGACGTGATTATTATTGGTGCTGCACCAGAAGGTGGATGTCTTTGTTGTCTTTGTGCTGGTTGAAAACAGCCTGCTGTTCTGTTGGAACGACAGGCTTTCAAGAGATTTTGTTCTCATTGCCTTGACACGTGTGGAGGGAACAGAGGGGGGGGAATATTTATCCCAAATATTTTGCTCACCAATCAGTCCTTCAGAAAGAATTAAGCCCCACAGACCAGAACGTTTTCTACATTTAAAAGCAGCAGATCCCAGGTTCCTCCGTTTCTGACTCAATCACTCATTTCCTTCCATGGCTGTCTTGTGATGATGACATCATCATTATTAGGGATGCCGGAGCGGGTTAGGGTTGGGAAAAGACGACAGCGTCAGATAGATTTGCAGTGAGTATTGTAGTTGGTCGAGGTGGAGCCGATTGAAACTATCATCATGTTTTAGAATCTTTTCATTGGTTTTATGGGTAAATCTATGAGTAACATGAGTAACCTGTAGTTGTCCAATCTTGTCCCTCTGAATTGTAGTGAATTAAATATGAATTATTTTTAAGCACAGTACTTGAGTTTGGAAGGCCACTTGTATATTGTTGCAGCTGATCAAGGAGTTGCAGCTGAAATCTCTGTAAAGAGTTTTACAATGTTTTACAGATGTGTAGTTTCATAGTTGTTGAGGACTACTTTCAGCCACATATACATATACATATACAAACTGTTACCCTAGCTCCCCAAAGCAGCTGCTCGTCATTCACCTTCTGGCCACTCCACTTTGATTTGTTGGTAAAAATCTAAAGATGCCTAAAATCCGAGTCGCCCTGTTAAAGTGTCGGAGCAGGCGGCACACGGCACCTGTGATCTAGACGCTGAACGATGAGACGACCCGAGCTGGTGCCGGGAACCAGCAGCCGAGCCGAGGCCCATTAGAGAGCAGACGTATCCATCAGAGGAGTTTCTGTTCCGTGTTTTCTATGCTGCTGGTGAGATAATGAAATTCCAGTTGGATTTCATTCGGGTATTTGTGCTCCATTAGACGGGGGAAGATGGAGCGAGAGAGGGCCGGTGGTGTGACAGCGGGTCACGGACCGGACTCCGGATCACAGGCCGAGGTATGCATCACGGAGAGCGGTGAGCCATTACAACTTTGAACTAACTCAATTACTGCGTCGCTGTAGGCAGACTGCGCTGGTCTTCAGAAAGGAGGCAGGGGGAGAGATGGGAAAAGTCGTCTCGATGCTAAATTATTCATTTCGCCAATAATCCTATTTGAGGACGAAGAATCCACGGGGCGGCCGTCTCATCTCCCGCTCTCGACTTCCTCCTCTGTACCGAAGTTCTAGCAGTCCTTTTGCTTCCACATCTCACAGCTTTCATGCCAACCTCACCTCGCCCGGTTGTGGACTTTTTACTGCCTCAATGCGTCGTTATTTCCACGGGATCATGATCTGGTACAGCACGTGTGCTGGATCTGAAACAATAGTTTGGTGTTGCAGCATCAGTGGGGAGCGGCGAGCCCTGGGCCAGGACTACATTTGTGATCGGTGAAGGCGAGTTCAGAATGTGCGACGAGGCGAGCTCTTTGAAGGAAATACAGCTTTAATCTTTTTTTTTGCTTCCCGCATTTCCGTCTCTCCATCGCTCTTACTTTTATCCCTTCACCTCTCTTCTCCTCCCCTGGGCGGTTTGTGTAAACCTGACATCTGACTCATTACAGACACAACATCAGCGGCTGGTAGATTGCTATTCATCATCAGTAAGTGTATGTACAGTGCAGACATGACAAAGAATAACAAGCTACTCCGTTGTCAGTGCCCCCTGCATGACTGTGCGTGGCTTTGTGTCTTTTCAAAGCAGAGAAAAATACACACCGTGTGTGTGTGTGTGTGTGTGTATAGCTGCTGCCCTTTAAGTTGGCTGTTTATCCTGGATGTGCTACACTGAATGTCAAATGAGCAGAATTGTTTCCCCCCCCTCAAGTCTTCCATTTATGTCCTTGAGTTCATGTCCACATAAAAGGTGTGTGTGTGTGTGCGTGCGTGTGTGTGTGTGCTGCATCTCACCTATGTAGACCCTCCTACTGTAGCGCTGCATAAGAAGCAGGACAAATACATGAAGGGGAATGAGGTTGATGATGAACACGTAACCGCCCCAAGCCGACACCTGTGGGACAAACAAAACGAGAGCATTTTCAAGTTAGCTGGAGCTTCGGCAGCAGTTGTCGTTAATGAACGAGTGTAACAGTTTGTAATATGGGTATGCACCGGGCGGCTCTGGGGAGTGAAGCCAGTGCGATGGTGTCTTAAAATTAGCATCGTCTCTAGTGGCCAGCAGGAGGAGACTCCTCTGGTTGTATAGAAGTCTATGAGAAAATGACTCTACTTCTCTCTTGATTTATTACCTCAGTAAACATTGTAAACATGAGTTTATGGTCTCAATCTCTAGTTTCAAGTCTTCTTCAATACAGCATGATGTTCATTTAGTAAATGATGGTCCATTTAGAGTCAAATAGACCATAAAGTAGAGTATGCTTTAGGGCGGGGCTACATTGCAACCAGAGCTGTACACGGCATTAATCCAACGTCCAAATATGGTCACTTACGTTCACGCCACAAACCAGTGTGTGACGTCGTGGTGACTACGTCCCCTTCTTCTACACAGTCTAGGGCATGCACACACACACGCTGCGGTACAGCGGCAGTACATAATCAGTAGTCCCTGTGGGCTGGGAGCTGAAGGGTGTCTGTGTTCCCTCTCTTATTCACAACAACACGCACACACTTCTATAATGAGACGGGTTGCAACAAGGAGGGTGCAAAGCTGCACAGCCCACCTGAGAGCTGTGAAATCATTATGAACTACAGCGTTAAGACGGCTATTCACATCATGTTGTCAGTCCCTCAAAAGACACACACACACACACACACACACACACACACACACACACACACACACACACACACACACACACACACACACACACACACACACACACACACACACACACACACACACACACACACACACACACACACACACACACACACACACACACACACACACACACACACACACACACCTCTTTTCAATCTCTGTGCTCACTGTCTCCAAGTGTCGTGTAACTCCGCGGTCGGTGTGCAGCTGCCAGACAAAAGGCGTCGCAGTTTACAGCGCGAGGCGTTCAAATGACTCGTCGCAGCTTCATCCCAGTCTGGCTGAATGATCGGTGGGTAAAGAAAAGGGTTCTCCCATTGTTCTTTTTAGGGGTTTTTTTTGTCTGAGGAAATTTGCTCTCGTGAAGTGAGGCAAACACAGTTTGATGGTTATCTGTGAGCGGCACGGTTTCTGTGTTTCAGAGTCAGTGCGGAATTTACACAGTGCTCTCCCTCGAGTTTATGACTCAGGTTTGGGTTTGAGTTAGGTTTAAAGTGTCAGATTAGGACATGAATGTGGTAGGCCTGTCACAATAATTACCTTTATTGAAACGATATATTATCCCAGAACTTCAATTCTTAACAAACCCAGACATTAGAATTAGAATGTAAACGTTTTTTATATTCTATGCAAACACAACCAAAACCAAAACATAAGTTGGACTCTCAGGCTCTGTTCACAAACATGCACAATGTCTGCGCAATGTCCACGTCTTATAAAGGGAAAACCCTGCTGCTTGTTCTGGCATCATGCTGACAAACACAAAGGGCGACATCGAAGCCATTTCCATGTATCGCTCGTCATGAACGTGAAGATGATGGAGGCTTTTGTGTATTCTCACCATGTAGAAGTAGGAGAGGCAGCATCCGATGGACCAGAAGACAGATCCCGTCTTCACCGACTTCACCTGTAGTTCACATAGCAGAGTGTTAACCAACACACACTCACACACACAGTCTGATTTACATCATATGCTTACACTAAGCTGAGCTGCTCCGTTCACTGTTTTGCCTCGAGCATTGGCTCCTTTGCTGCTCACCCGACACAACCGTCTGAATTATTCATCATGTTTCCCTCGTTAACGACCTGCACAAAGCGGAGCGCCGCGTCCTACATAGCGTTACCTTGCGCGAGGGCAGCTAACGAGGGCTTAACGAGGCCCGACTTAACGAAGGCCCGGGTGGGAGCCGCCGTTACTGGCTGGAGGAGATTGGATAAATTGGAGATGTGCTGGATTGAAGGAAACGAGGGAGAAAGGGGGAGCTGGGGTAGGGAAAAGAATGGGTATGGATGCAATCACTAGAGACTATTATGAAACTCATTCTGTCCTGTGAGGTTTATTCAGAGTGATTTATTACCCTCTATGGAAACAAGGCTTAATGTTAATGTAAATCAGGTTATGCTAGTCCTTTAATAACATTAGCCATTATAGCCACATGCACAAACCACTGAGGACCAGTGGGATGAATACATGAGTAGAAGCAGACAGAGGAAGGTCAGATGTACGTGTAATACGTCTATAATCACAAACAACCTGTACAATGTGCCACCGACTTTAATATGCATCACGATTGAGACACTGGACCCTCCTGTATAGAATGTTGATGACGACTAGTTGGATTAGCTGCTCCTAACATTAAGAAACATCTTAAATGAACACTTAGCTTCACAAGATCACGTGATTGAACGAGGATAACGCTACCAAGGCCTTTCCTCCCACCATTGCCTTCATACTTACAGTAAAAATATATTATGTTTCGTACTAAATCTGAATGAACTCATTCATTGTTTTTGCTACTTGGCAGTGAAACAAGCTGAAAAACAACATCTGCAAACCCGACATGAAAAATACTTTGGATAACATTGCGGATCCTGATCAAAATAATTGTGAAATATCATTTTTGTAACGGAGGGTCAGGACTGACGGACTAATGCAGTATGTATAGGGCGTACCCAGAGGTAGTAGGTGAACTGCAGGGCGAAGATGGCGATGCCCTCGTTGTCGAAGGAGCCGGCCACTGAGCGGGAGATGTAGCCGGGGACGATGGCGATGAAGCAGGCCGCCAGCAGCCCCGCCCCCTGGTTCCACAGCTCCTTCGTGAGCAGGAAGGTGGAGATGGCGGTCAGGCCGCTGAACACCGGCGCCAGGAACACGCACACGTCCCGGATGTGGACGGTGATGTGCAGCAGGTTGAGCACGTAGTGGATGAGGCCCGCCGTGACCATCAGGCCTGGGTACACCTGTGGGGGGGGGAGAGAGATGGGAAGATGAGGCAGGAAGTATGCGGTGAAGCGAGGAGTAAAGTGTCATCAATAAAGGCCCCCGAAAAATATCTCGTTTTCATCTCTGCTCTCATGTAATATGTATGTGATGTGATAAGAAGAGAACCAATACTGCCGACTGAAAAATGCTGCTTTAAGCATCTTTCCACTGCCGTGACCGACATCATCTACTGTTTGAATGAGGAATTCAAACTAATAAATAAAACTAAATATATAACCATAATAACCACATAACAAGACAGAAGATGGGCTTTTACCAGCCGGCATCATCACCTCCACAACCAAAGACGTGATGGCAGCGAGCGTTACTGCGTTACTGAATTTCCAGCGCACTAAACAATCTTTGAAGAAAACAAAAGCATCTTTGAGTTTTCTTCATATTGAGGACGACAGCAGAGCAGAGTCCAAATCAAAGTGAGGAATGGAAACTTCACCTTTTGTTTACAGTTTGGTGCTTCATGTTCAAATTATTGCTGACTCCAAAAAACTAAAACAAAAACTGTGAAAATGATATTATATTGAATCTTATATATATTTAATCATGTACAAATGATTCTCAGCAGCTGTTTAAACCATTACCGTTGACCCTACCGGTCAGATTAACTTACATTCCCCTCTATGGTTTGTATCTGTGAACTAAATACTGCTGCTGTATGAATACAGTGACGGCAAAGACGTGTTCAATACAATATCAATAAATGCTCCAATAGAAAGATACTAGCATAATCATTGAGCTTCTTAAGTAGAGCATTGTTTTTCTCCTTTATGTCGTTCCAGTGACACGTGAGGCCAAAGGGTTGCTTTAGAGTAGGAGTGTAAATACTGATTGATTGTGGTTGAGTGGTGGAGGGGGTTAGTCCCGAAGTTAGCTACAACTTTGGCCCACACTTAAGGTGGACTGACCTTTAAGGTGGAGTTTTGCTCAGCACCTCTCTCCCGCTCCTCGGTGGACAGCGGCGGGATTGAAAAGCATGTTTTCTTTAAACGATCGCCAAAACTACACGGTTTGTCACAGCAAGAAGCCCTAAAAACCATCATTGTCAGATATTCAGCATTCCGACGGTCCTTGAACACATCATGTGACGAACGCTTAAAAGTGTGATACTTCAAAAATAAGATTTCGCGAAAAATAAGCCGTCTGCTTTCACCAGATCCTGTAAAAAACAATAAATTCTGAGCTTCTCAGCGCAACTGGGAAGCCATGATTAATTAACTCGCCTGAGAGCAACAGCCACCTGATAACAATTCTGTAAAACTGCAGGCTGCTGGACACAGTGCATTGAGAGAGGACAGGAGAGGCTGTAAGTATAGGTTGTACAAATGTAAATAATTCAATATACTTAGCACGTTTAGCCTCAGTTTTTTTTTCTGACATTGGTAATACTTAATATATGGTATGGTAATATATGATTCATGGCATTGCAGCCGTGTTACACTGCACAACAACACACTTCTAGGCGTGGTTGGGCCGTTTCCATAGAGAGAGGTGCAGGACTTATGTGTTGCAGTGAAAACAACGTACTAAAAGCTGTTGTTTCGTCAGCTAATGTGAAACGTAAGTGCACTCTGGTGAACAGATTAGCCCGCGATAGCTCTCCCTTCATCAACCCCAAATAGAGAGATCACACGCAGCGCTGCAAATAGAGGAGGAGGAGATCAGCATTCAGAGAGGAGTTGGGGTGTAATGACGTGTTAAAAGTGACCCCGGTCCGTCTGTCCTCTGGCTATTATGGAGACAAATCTGCATTACGGGTTGTGCGAGTGCTCTCCGGTGACTCCCTGCCTCCCCCAGGAGCCGTTTGACCAGCCAGCTACACGCTCACGGAGTGTGTGAGACGCGTAGCTGAGAGCGGGTTTAAGAGGATGACTGATACGGTAATGTGACTCATGGGGAATAAGGACAAGGGAAAGAAGTCACTACACACATGTGCACAATCAGACCCCAGCCTCACGACACACACAACATAAGAAACACTCACCGTGCCCCCTACTATCCTACCCAGAGGGTACCAGGCTCTTTCGTCAAACCAGTTGAGGAACTCGTAGAAGCCATTGGTGGTGAGGTGGTGAGTCGACCTGTAGTTGAACCTGCAACAGTGGGAGAGAGGCAGAGAGGGGGGGGGGGGGTTGTCAGACATGGCACGCCACCAAAACCAAACAGAAGAGGCTACAGAGGACATCAGCGCCTCATCATTGCGAGGAAGCTCGGTTCCTCAGGTTTTTACATTCAAATTCAATCAAATGAAATTGATATAATGCTAAAATTGTCCAAATGCGGTGATCTTTCCCAGACACATGGGGAAGGGAAAAGAAAGTGTTGCAGCATGCGTGTGTCTTTACATTGTTTGTCAGCGGTGTCCACAAATCATCACCCTCCCACCCAACCCCTCCACGTATTATTACAGCACGAGACACCTCTCTTCATCTTAACCGAGGGCTCGTTTGCTTGTCGTCTTGCGGACAGACCTGAATTCAGACCGTTTGATGAATCACTGTAGTTATTTCAGCATCATTTTATTGTAATTATACAAAGCTAAATGTTGATACCGCTGTAGTTAACCATTAATTCAATCGACGTGTGGCTCCTAGATACACCGAATACAACCGTATTCAGTGAAACGTTGTTGGTATCCATGAAGGTCGGCCCCTCCTCCTCGACTGCGCATCTAGAGCGCGTGACGCAAATGTACACTTCCGATCTCGAGGTCAAACTTGCACGAGTAACACAAGGCGAAAATTCACTTTGCGTTCGGTGTGGACATAACATAACCAAATGCAGCCCACAAGTTTACTTTAGCAAGTTTTCCTTGAGCGTGCATTCAGCCTTCATGTAAGAAACTGAAAGGCGTCCTTACGGCGTGAGCAACAAGACGGCTCTGCTGACCTGTCGCGTGGCGGGCCGAACGCGCACTGACGGAGCGGGCTGAGGGAACCGTCGACATCAAACAAACTTCCACTTTGAGTATTTAGAAGAGTTTAAAAGTTGCAGAGCTGAGAAGAAACAACAAAAGGAGCTTCAAAGTGAGCAACGTTGAAAGTTGTGACTGTCGCAACAAAGTCACAGCGTGGGAAAAAAGCTTTCGGTTGCAATACCACCGAGGCAAACTGATGAAATACCATAAACATGAAGAACTGTAGAAGAACTTCAACCAGCAGAATGACAAGACGGAGGCTGGAGTCATAGCGCGAAGAGAGAAGAGACGCAGAGCTGCGATTACAAAAAAACTGTGGAGACATCAGCTGAGAGCTATAGATGAGACAACAAGAGAGATGTTGAAATTAAAACTGGTTAATAGCATCGTTTGTAGATGAGCACTTAATCTAACCACGCTGTGTAATACTTTGGAGTTCACAATCTAACTGGAGTAAAAGAGCATCAGACTGGCATTCAAGACAGATTAGAGATTCCGTCAGCACAGAGAGGTTTGAACTGGATGTGACTGAAAGGCCACGTAGTGTGGTCATGAATACATCTAGGTCTTCTCACTGGAGTCAGTTCATGTGAGGTCAGGTCTACAGTAGGGCTGCAAGATATGGACAACATCTTGGTGCAAAATGAACATTTGTTTCCTGCAAAATTATAGGAAAAAAAGTGCGTCTTCACACATTTACACACAAATACAGAATAATGCGAATAGAGATTTTGAGTGAGTACTTGCTTGTTATCAATTTATTGAAAGACGATTCATTATTGTGTTATCGCCCAGCATTAGTCTACGAGGGACTAGGAATCGACAGAAACACAGTGAACTGCTGAAAATCCAACCACTGTTAAAGGCCTTTACCTTTTTTTTCGTGAGATTAATTCACAACCAAAAAGCGGCACATTTGGTTTCTTAACGAGGTTGATTTTTCTGAGCTTTCGCACCTTGAATAAAGGCATCGACCAATCACGCTGTGTGGAACGGGTCGGGTTGTGCTTGTATTCATGAGATAACACGGAGGCTCCGTAGTCTGTATAGCTCCCTGACAAAGGCAGCGCAGATCCACTCCTTCCCCTCTTACCTTTCACAATAAAAGGCCAGAGACATAATATTCTCGGGGGAGTATTTCACTGATGTGTGAAGGCCTTTAATTGACAATTTGTTGGGAAAGCGGCACAAACGTCACTCTTCCACACCTCCGCAATCGACCCCAGTCTCTGCTAACAGCGTCGGAAGTAGACAAGGTTTTATTGGCGTTCACACAAAGAACAGAAGTCACCGGGAATATAACTCAACATTTGCCCTTCCTTCCTCACACGCTACTTTCTCCCGGTCATTCACAGCCTCCGAGAGGAACAGTCCAACTGCAGCCTCGTCCGTGCTGATACACCAGCGGATAGTCTGGGTTGTCTCCTGAGCTTTTCACCCAGTGTTAAAGTGATCAATCGAAACTGTCCCTTCATGCAATACTTTTTTCGAGGCTGGGTCTGAGACGAAAAGCTAAATCTTTGTCTCACCCATGGGATCCTGCTCATTAACAGACAGGGTGGCTCTTTGGAACCGCAGACTCAACAGAAATAGGATAACTAGCCTTTCTCAAACAAGACAAGGGCACAGAATTGACACCCAATTGCCAAACAAATATATGGTAGATGTGTCCTTCCACCAGCCTTCATTTATGAATCATTTTCCATTGTGAAACTCCACTTAGTCGGCAAATTGGAGGTTGTTGAATTCATTAGAGATGTTTAGATTACGGGGCTTTTGTGTTCCGATCACAAACAAACTAAATGCAACTAAATAAATGTTCCTCAAACAGTCTCCAGGCCTCTGCAGGACTCGTGATGCAGTCGCTCAAACAGGTAGGCTGTACGTTTGGGCTCCTGGTGTTAAAACAGAGTTCTTCTTTTTGTATCATAGTCTTATGAAAGTGTAATCCTACAAAATAGTATCCCAGTTGGAGCTTCAATTTCTTGCTCCGCTGGCCCCGATCAAGGTTTGCAACTTCAAAACTAAAAGACTTTCGGGGCTTGAGACCGGAGTGAGGCTAAGTTGAGTTCTTAGAAAGGTCAGACGGAGGACGGCATTAATGGCAACTACGAAATATTCTCCCGTCTCAGCAGGAGTTTGAGACAGGTGCTAGAATGGCTGTTTGTGGAGTAAAGCGTCCCTCTGGGGTATGAAACCAAGTGTCCTATATAGTGTCCTATTTATGTCTGGCAGATAAACTGATGAAAACAAATACACGCTGCATGTGCAATACGTAGAACATATTCAGGTGGCCATTTGTTCAATTCCACAGAGAGAAGTCAATGTCCTTTCACAGTTTTCCCCTTCAATCCATCGCTGACCAGGCACGTGCGTGAGAGACTTTGTTTGAAACCCAGCCTCAAATCCAGAGCTCGGCTTCCATTAGCGACAGCCTTCTGGGTTAAATATGAATACGTCTCGGGGAGCAAAGCGCTGCAGCAAAAAAACAAAAAAAACACAATCATTCTCGGTGGACTGTCACTAGACAAATTAAAGTCTGTAAATAATTCAGAGTTGCAGCTGAAAGCTTTATTGCACTAAGGTGAATCTATTCCACCACACGTGGGACCGCTGTAACGCGTTCCCTGGCCCACACTCAAGGCAGTGAGTGGAAGTAAAATGTGCGAGCATCATTTGGACTAATCCCCATGGCAACACTTATGGCAGCACGCCACTGCATATGGGAAATCATTCAGGGTGTGACGCACATCTCTCTAACAGTATTACTTGTATTTAAGCATATAAGTATCAGTACGGATTAAGAGTCCGTCCACTATGCAATGAAATAGGTCTTTGGTCTTCTTTCCAGGACACGATGATGTCAGCTCCGGGAGTCACCGTCCTGCTTTTATCATTCCCGATAACAACAAGCCCTTCTCCTCTGTGTGTCCGCCGACGATCTCTCTGCGTGGCGGGTGGCCAATAGAGCCGAGCCAAACAGAAGGGCAGAGTCACCCGGCAATGCCCCGTGGCGCCGTCTTCTCCGAGGCCGGGAGAGGCGGCGTGTGGCCTCCGATCCCATTCGAGACACTGGTACTTTGCTACCGTGCTGTAATTGGCTGAGGCATATCTTACATCCAGGACGCGGTCAACCAATACACCCCCGCCCGTCCACTACGCTCTGCTGCAGCCAATTGGCTTGCTGCTCCCTCACTACGAAAGACCGCTCTACAAGGTCACAACTGTTTGCTGTACCGGCTCCCCGATGGTGGAACGAACTCCCAATCAGGACAGCAGGAAACACGAATAACTGTGGAAGTGTAATACCGGTCACCTAGCTACCGTTATAGGGCCTCATATCATACCAAGATATTAACAATGTATGTTCAACAGTCAGCCTGGGCTCCTGGGTAGAATACTTATTTTTATAGTATATGAAATACACAGAACACTGTATTGCTACGAGCTCTGTCTACAGAGGACCATTGAGCTAACTAGCTCAGCCTGGGGTCAGGATGAGACAAACAGAGCCGAGAGAGGAAGCATCGGTCAAAGTCAAGTTGGTCTGTATTATCCCTGAGAGGAAGCTCGTCCAGCCATATATAGCTCCGTACCATCACAGGGCTGGAGGCCAAAGCATACTGTGTGCCTCACACTGTTGCAGAGGGCTGGCCACATGTTCAGAGTAGAGTGGGTCAGGGGCTCAGGGTAAAATAGATAGAAACCGTAATAACTTATTTTTTCTTCTTCTCGTTCACCTGCCGTATATCTGGCCTGTGCCGGCTTGTGAAGCAGCCGTGTTGTGTAACTGGTCAGGGCTTTCTGAATGCTTGATGAGACGGGAGCGGCCGGCATGAAAGGGATGACGCTCTCTCCTCCTGCGCCTCCATCTGTCCGGAACTGCAGACAGCAATCCGCTAAATCATCGTCGTCCCTGAACTCCACTGGCCCCGTTTTGAGTGAAACCTTAAATTTCACAGTCCTTGAAGACTTCTATGTTTGTGAACTGTTCTGAGGCGTGATCGACAGAGAAAGAAGAAGACATGTAGAGGGGAGCAGTGGGGGGAGTAGAGTTAGGAGGAAGGATTTCTGACATATGCAGTATTATTCCCTGAATAGGGATGTCATGGGAACGAATACTTTGGTACCAAGTCGATGCCATAATTATGTAAACGAGATTGTCCTTGATTTTTCTACAGTAACGCAGGTACCAATTAGGTAGCGATCAAGGCTCAAGACTAACGACGAGAACATTTCCCTAATAATGCTACATTGTAAACAACAAATCTGTGTTGTAATGGATAGGAGAGCTAGTTAACGTTAGCTGTTAGCAGCCGGTGAGCGGCACAGTCCTGCTTGGCTAAAGAACAGAGCTAACAGCTAACGTACGGAGGTTGCACTGAGTTACATTATGATGCGTTCAAGCGTGCAGGTAAATTATAATGTTATCATGAGGAGTTTGAATGTAATCTTGTAAAATGACGTTTTTGGCAGGAAAACTGAACTAATACGTCGTTTGAAGGAGAAGATATTAAAATGAATTATGACCCGAGAGTAAAGGCTTTTACCGTGGTATCAAATTGGGGATGGAGAATCTTGGAACTTCACTGGTATTAGTATCGACTACTAAATGTCTGGTTTTCATGACATCCCTAAAAACAATGGTTTTAAGATCATCATGGCTTAGAAGAAGTGGCTTTGCCCACAACAAATTTTGTTGTTTTTGTATTTTTTTTACCTCCAGTGGAGAAAATAATGTGTTAGCTGAGGCTGTGCAGGGGAAGAACAGAAGCCAGGCACAGAACGCCTCGCAGAAAATAAATGGAAATGCAATAAAAGTTTGTAATCTGGCTTTGCTGCCTATTAAAAAAAAGATTCACACATGTGTATCGTTAAAGAAACAGCAGAGAACTGTAACTGACCCCAACGGGAGAACGCTGGTCTCCAAGCTCTTAATTAAAGCCATACGAAAAGTTGGATGGGGAGAGAGAGCAGAGGAACGATGCCTATAGTCACTCAATGCAGAGGGTCGGAAGCCAACTGTCTGAATGCTAATTGTCAAAATAGAGGATCTGAAAAAAGTTATAATGCTTAGTGCAGAGAGAAGTGCTCATTTTAAAGTTCATAATTGTACTTTGGGTTTCTACTTGAACATGTTCACATGATTTAATGTTAAAAAAAACACATTATTTTTCTCACACCGTCTGAATATATCTGTTCATCCCGTACCACAAAGCCCAGTGAGCTCTGATTGGCTCGCCACAAAATACGGCGCACCTTTGCAAAGGTAGTTCTCAAGCCGTCGGCAGAGATACTCAGATGGAGGGTCGGTATATTCTAATGAGCCTGCATGTGACATGGGAAGGAGAGACAAATCTGATTGGCTTGTGAGGCAGGCGAGGAGTCTGGCTGATGAAAAAACAACACCCGAGGGCGAGTATAGGTAGGACCCAACAATTGCCCAACTCACCCACAACGTTCCTCTTGCTTTCCATATGTCAAATAAATCAGATCAAACTATTTCCAAAATAAATTGACCCCCAAAACCCTGTGCTCAGTTAGCACCGAGGAGGCAGCGGATGAGACGGTGGTGAGCCTTTAATTCTCTAACTCTCCCACAACGGGCGACAAAGGGGACAAAAGGGAAGCGATACTTCATCACACGTACAAGCACCCAGAAACAAGCAGGTTTTTATTTATTATTTTACCCCAGGGTCAGCTCTAATGAAAACTTGCTTTAAATATCTGCAGAGCCAGAGAAGTAGAACCATCAGTGATAAAAGGCTCACCGTGAAGAAAGTGAATGGTTTTCCGTTAGAGCTACCAGCTGTGTGTTTCCAAAGGGTCCTCTCTTCTTTTCTTCTTTGTTTGTTGCTAAAACCAAGCACACCTCAAAAAAGCTATTCAAAAAAAGGCATTGGAGTTACTAGCCTATTTCATGGTCTGATTCTCTGCTCTTCAAGTCCATTTCAGAAACTGATGAGAGACAGAAGAGCACCTTTAAAAAAAGAAGTGTGGTCACCGTTCTCATCTTGTCATGTTAATCTGATTCCTTATCTTGTTCGCCGTTCCAGCCCGAGAGGCTTTGTTCAATTTCGTATCGGAGTAGTAATCTCGTAATGAAGCGCCGAGTGCGGTCTGGTTTTGAAGCGGACTCGCGGCACAACCGAGAGTCGCGGGTTTGTATCTGCATGGTGTTCAGTGGGGTCGGGCCAGTTTAAACATTATCAAACCGGTTTTCATATTTAGCACCGGACCAGAAAATGGGCGTGGTCATGACACGTTTGCCTCCTTTACACCTTTTCTAAACAAACATAACATTGTGTTTATCAAGTTGTCATATTGCTTATTACTAATAAAAGTTGGATTTAGCGCCATGACAACATTTAAGCTCGTAAACCGGACCAGCAAAAAAACAGAAATGGACCGACTGACGCCCAGAAGGGTTTCTGACAGCTCACAACTTAAAGCTCCACTGATCAATGTCTGGCCACTAGGGGGCAGAGGAACTCCTGACATACTGTGGTTGATCCATTGCTGAAGATGGCACTTTTTAGAGTTATTCACTGACCAATTAAAATCTGATGCAGTCATTAAATTCAATACCATCACAAAAAATATAAAGCTGAGTCTTTTAAAAGGGAGATTTGAATTAGGGAAATCAATGCAAAGTTCAACCTGTAGTTGTAATTAAGTAAAAATTCATAGATAGAGATAAAGTTATTGGGAAAACAAACAGTTAAAAGGGCATTCCAGAAGTGCTTCCCTTCCCCCACAGACTGGTTAGCTTGGAGACCTGGACTGAAGAGGCGCGACGTTATCAAATATGCATTAAGGAAGCATGTCTTTCTGGAGTGTTGTAGCAAGTCGAAGAAGGAGGAAAAAAAGGTCCTGAAGCAGCAATCTGAGAGGGAAGACGGTGCAGCCAGGATTTGAAGCAGCTGTTTTGCACTGTATCAATTCTAAAAATGTTTGACCTTTGACAATTTAACCCAAGGTACAGAAAGAAAGCCGAACTCAAACAACACTGTTTCTCAGGAATAAAAGAATCTGCCTTTTATCAATGTCACTTCCAAAACGTAGAGTTCACAGGGTTTGGTTTGGGCTCGTCTTCGGCGACGCTGGTTGGTCAGTCAGAAGCACTAACAGCTTAACAACAACACTCGTCTCAGCCCGATGCGGTCATGATGAATATTTAATGAGGAGACGCTTCGCTTGCTCCGACCAGCTGCTCGACACGTCCGAGTGCCTCGGGAGCGGATCGCAGGGAGGCGAGGCGGACCGGCTCGGCAAACTTTATTTTGGGGGAAAAGGAACAAAAAGAACGGACCACTCAATGAGCATGCAGGTCTACCAGCCCGCCCACTTCAACCACCTGCTTCCTTTCAAATCCATTAGAGTCGTGTAATTAGAACAATTGTGTCACAGTCCACTCATGGCCCCGACTGTATACAGAGCTTTACATGATTTTGACTTGTTACAGCCGCTAACTGAAGCTACGTCTCTCAGAGCTGCTGCATGCAGCGTAATACAATAATGATCCCAGTCACCTCCACACAGTGAGGCATGCAGCGTATCAATCAAACAGCGGTAACAGATCGCTCCTCGCTATCGGCCGTTATCCAAAGCCCAGGTCTCTGCATCGGGGCTGTGCACACAGTGGCTCCCTCTTAAAAGTCCTCTATTCCTTCAGTGCTGTAGCTGCAGCTGCAGGGCAGAACGCTGACTTCTGCCCGCGGTGTCCGAGTTCAAAGTGAAAACAGAGTCTCGGTGCTGAACGGAATCTCCCGCTGACGGACAATTACTTGCCACGGTGGCTGACGGAGGAGACAAACTGACCTCCATTTAGCCAGTGGCTCGGTGCCATTACCCACCCTGCATGTCAGAGGGGGTTATTAAGCGTGGGTACACAAGCAATACTTGCTTGCATCCTACAAAATTCCTTTTACTTTAAGAAAGTCTTAAGGAACATTTAGGAGTAACTTGCCGTGTCATGTTGGGGTACCATAGGAAAACAACGGGTTTGCTGGCACCGCGTTACGTAGCGACGCTGCGTGTCACGCTGGTGTGATCGAACAGTGTCATCGGCGACTTTCAGTCCTTTCAGCACACGTGACGTATAAAAGAGGCGTGACGATGGACAGCCGATGATGTCATATTTAATTGACGTCGCTTTAAAATGACGACTCCAAAGGGGAGCAGGTCTCATTTTGTTAAACGCCACGCCTCCTCTCTCACGGCGTCTCTTCCTTGTCTCCTCCGCTCACATCTTCTCTGCGCGATGGCGAAATAGCTGAACTCAAGGCTTCATAATGGCAGTCCACAAACCAATGGGTGACGTCACCATGTTTACGTCCACGTCTTATACACGGTCTATGCTGTCCTGTCCTGTCTTGGCTAGGTGTGACTTGTGAAGGATGGTTTTAATCTCAATGGGACTTCCTAGTTCAATAAAGGTTCTATATCAAGTGAAACCACAGCAAAAACAACATGTTAAAGGGGTTGTCAAGTCACTCTTTAAGGTTTACTCTGAGGCAACATGGTCATAAAGCCCTTCTCTGAAATGATTTCCCAAGTTATGTAACACTAAACAGTGTTTACACACTAAATGTCATCAAGACATCCACACATTTTACTCGGTAAACTAAATTGTACTGGCCATTTTACGATCCACAAAATTGAGTCCATGTCCAGAACGTGTTTGTCAAATGTTCTGCTCTGGCAGCAGATGGGTTTTGAGCCTTTGATATTTTCCACTGAGTGATGAGTCCATTTCCTTTCACATCACCGCGCCCTTGGCCCGGAGGACTGCCGTTCTGTGACTGCCGTGTCCTCTGCAATACCACCAGAAAATCATGAGCAGGTCTGTCTCTGTGTGTGTGTGTGTGTGTGTGTGTGTGTGTGTGGGGGGGGGGGGGGGGCTATTAAATGCAGACGAGGAAACCTTGGCCTGCTTTACCGTATTACTGATGCGACCATCACCGACACGCTTTCTCTTTGACCATTAGCATCTTGCGAGACGAGCTGGCCGCTCATCCTCTCTCTTACCTCCCGAGAGCTATCGGGGGGGAAATGGTTGCTGCCGTACGTGTCCTCATGCTAAAAGGCCAGCCATTGAAACTAATGGAGTCATCGGAGTGCAGAGCAAAGCATAACCGTTCCCAATATGGAACATGTAGGTCGATGTGGCCACACTGGGTCTGACTGTGGAAAAAAACTATGCAAATACATTAGGAGCTAAGTAGAGCATTTGCAGACATTGTGAGGCCTGGAGCTTTGTTTCTTAAATTAGAGGTCACGGGTTCCATCTATGGTGGGAGGCTGCCCGCATGATGGAGGAGGCAATATGTTTCCATGAGTCTGGCTTCTGGGGCGAGCCTGTCCTATTTGTCATTTGGCTCTCGGGCTGAAAGAGTTCGCAGCCGGCTCTCGACGAAGCCTCGCCATCGACCGGTGGGGCTCGATGAGACGCTTTACATTTAGGTTTTAAAAAAGCTGCTCAACTGCTCGTGGACCGGGATCGACAAAGACGTTTGTTCTAAACAACACAGCCCCTACAGAGGTCAGCATAGCTGCAATAGCATCATCGCCGAACTGGAGAGTATTTATTCATTGAAAGAAGAGCAAAGAACAACTCTTTACTCTTCTCCTGAACGGCCCAGGATAAGAGCTAGATTGACAGATGGATCATCCAGTCACATACCAAGTATTACATTTTTTGAAAGATATTTTTTAGGATTTCATTCCACTACCCAAGTGGAATGCTTCTATTGGATAGAGACAGGCTAACCGACCTGAGACATTACAGATCTCCTGTAGTCTCACAGGTCAGCAGCCAGGATTCAGCACCATCACAGATCAGATTCTTACTGTGACCCCTCTAATCTCTCTATCAGAGGAATACAGCCACCACTGCTATCTCCTTCACCAACATCCCTTAGAGGTTCACTTTGCCACTCATGTCACTGCCAGGCAATCATGTGCCCACCTCACTCTGCAGGGAGCAAAGCCACATGACAGGAAAAGTGAGAGAAAAGGAGCAGACAGAAATACACAGGCCATGAGACGAGAGATCGAAGAGAGAGAGCAGCAACAAGACAGTGAGTGAGTGAGAGAGAGAGAGAGAAGGGACTGCCTGGGTTACATCAAGGAGGAATACTGTGCGTGAGCAACTCTCTGGGCTAATCCACCTGCCAACCAGCAGCAACCTAAGGGCTGGAAAGGTAAAGGGACACAGTGAAGACCAGGGAGAGATACGAAAGACGGGGAGGTGAAGGAAGGGAGGGAAGAATATGGGAAGGAGGAGAAACGAGTGATCCCATGGACTGTATATAAGAAGTGGACGCAGTCGCTGTGACGTCAGTAATAGGTTTGTGGAGAGCTGTTTTGAAGCCAAGAGTTCAGGCATTTTGGCCGTCGCCATCTTGGTTTTTTGCAACCAGAAGTGACACGAGAGGGTGGAGCTGAAGTATAACCGAACACCGACATTTTTATGCGACCAAAATATTACAATTAACTTTCATCACACTAAAGTTAAAGTTTCAAGACGAGAACATGGACAACTCCCAGAACGGTCAACGCTGTGGTAGTGTCCTGTCAATCACAGTAAGCCCGCCCTAAAGCATACTCTGCTTTATGGTCTATTTGACTGTAAATGGACCATAATTTACTAAATGAACATCATGCTGTATTGAAGAAGACTTGAAACTAGAGATTGAGACCATGAACTCATGTTTACAATGTTTACTGAGGTAATAAATCAATAGAGAAGTAGAGTCATTACTCATAGACTTCTATACAACCAGAGGAGTCGCCCCCTGCTGGACATTAGAGAGAGTGCAGGGCATTCCAGCATTGGATTCATTTTCTCAGACTCGGAGGTTGCCGCCTGGTGAAGCCTAGCAATAAGTTGAGTAAGTGATATCTTTCAATTCAAAATTCTCCCATGTCATTACTGCGAGGTAACACACGTCAAACAAGCTCTTTTGTCGGTTATCAAACTGGGACAAAGAATGTGCAAACCCGATGAATATTTATCAGTGACAGCCGCAGAGACTCTGTTGTCGCATTAAAACATTAATCAGCTGTGAAAAGAAGGCAAGGCCATTATGATAATTTCTCGCTTTGTTTGTACATTTAATCAAGGTAACAACATTTCTTTGATGGGAGGTGTGCTGTGTAGTCAATTCCTTTAATTGGTCGTTCATGCGGATCTTTAGAGAGGAACAGTGGGGGGTATTATCAAGGAAGCAGAGGGGCGGGGAAGAGAAATAATCTGTAGTTTTCTACTGCAGCACTGACCACACTTTGCCTTTCTGTTACGCTTTAAGTTGACTTCATCGGCCTTGTCACTCTCTTTGTCATGGCTATTTCATTAGCTCTCTGGCAAGTCCCACTCGGCCCATGATGTGAGAGTTGTCTGTTGTGACCACAGCAATGTACACAGTGCTCATTAAAAACCCACTACCATGGAATCATAAGGATGTAAGATGATGATGTAAAGTAACTACACCAGCTGGGACTTTCCCAAACCACAGCACAAAGAGACTTTGTAACTGCTGCACTGCAACAGACATGCTGAAAAATGTCATCATTCTGTCTGTTGGTGCATTTATATGAACTTGAACGAGCTCTATATGTAATTCAGAGCAAATCTATGATGGAGGGATTGCATCTCTCAACATGGCGATAGTGGAGTCGGCTGCTAGAAGCTAACGGTGCAAACAGCGCCAACAATGGCAACAGTGCTGACAGGGCTAGTCAGACAGACAGTGTTAACCTGAGGGTTGGGTGCTACGCTTCCGCGACGACGTTATCACCGTTAACCGCCGTATGAGAGAAACTCGTTTATGTCATTTGAAGACCGTACAGAACAAATGACCGATAAAGGCGATTTCTGTAAGCATTTACAGCTGAGGAAGAAGAGAATAAGGGTTCTAGAGTTCCTAAATTCTTTTCATACTTGACACTCTGCCTCAAGATGTTATGGGACGATGTTGAATATTCAAACTAGAACGTGTGAAGGCCTGAGACTAATATGGTGAGCAAAGGCTGGGGATTGGGATAGCGAGAGCAGGATGTAATCTCAAATGTGGTTTGGGCTACAAGAAGTAAGTTTGTCCATTATGATTTCGTACATATTTTACACCCTTTAAACTGTTTAAAATTGGCTTAAATTCAGGACAATACATGTTGGAAATGTAACATTTCTCCACGCTCTACGGGTCTTTTTTTTTTTAAAGGTGGTGCTGAAAAACTTTGAATTTGGGCTCAAACTAGCTCTACCAGAATCCCCACAACTGTGTCTGTTAGGCCACCAGGCCTTACTAAAGCGGACTCTGGACTGGGAGTAACAGGTTGTATTGTAGCAGCCAGGCTTAATCTACACAACTGGAAGAGCTCACATAGACCAGAGTTTACACAGTGGTTTATACTCATGACAGGGACAGCTGAAAATATGACCGCCAGGGTTCATAAGCAAAACTAGACAACTTTTTCTGACTTACATTCAAGAGGCAACATCTTAGAGAGGGTACAGGGTACTAGTAGACAGCAAGTGGATGTATGTACATGTATATATGCATGTGTACGTCTAAGAAATATTGGGGTGCTTGTGGCTGCCTTTTAAGTTGGGCGTTCTTAATTGACTGAATCATCCATATTTCTGTAGAGTTAAATATATTAAAATGTCCAGAAACCTAGTTTCCATGATCCGGGTGAGGGATCCAGCTAGATTTCTAATGACAGAGCAGATTAATTAGCCGCAACCAAGCATGTTTCTGATTGGCTCCTTACATGTGTGAATGTGCAAGACTTTAGCCAAGTGAAGCATCCCTGTGACAGCAGGGCAGTGGGACGAAAGGAAAGCCTACACACATATTATCATGATAAAATCTGAACTTATCCGTTTTATTTATATAACAGCAGTAGGGACTTCTGCAGAGGCACAGAGGAGGAAAGAGTGAGCAGCCAGGCTGCATCCGTTTACTACTCTCAATAACACTCAATACTTAGAATGACCAACACTCATTTGATCCCCAACAGATAGCACAAGGACCAAAATGATTGTGCTGCACATTTTCTGTAAACTGGTGCAGTCGGAAGTGTTGTGAGCTAAAGCAGACACGCGGTCTGATTTCCTGCCTGCCCGTGAAGAGCTGGAAGTGAGCTTGTCAGCTTCTCTTCACCCACTGAACAAGAGGACACACGGGGCAGATGTGGGTAGTAGAAAACAGGTGACGGTGCCTTCAGCAGAACGGACGACGGGAGAAAAGAGGACAAAAGAAAACCGATGCGCGTCATATGCAGCATGTTAAACCATGATCACAGTGTAGCTTCTCTCTGTGCTACTTTGTAGTGCCATCCTCATTAAAATCATTATCAATGATCCTCATTTAACAGAAGCCCATGTGATATTGAGTTTATAGGTACAGGTGAGGCTACAGCATTGATATTCAATCTTTTAGAAACGTTCATTGTTGCACAGTCCTCGTAGGGCGGCTTTTTCTTGCAATGGCATTAAGTATTTGTGGGCAAAAAGGGATGTCATCTTTATAATGAGATATTGATTGTTTGTTGTTTCTGAGGAAAACTACTTCAGATCAAGTAGTCATGAAATGGTGTCCGATTTGTCAGGTATTGAATTTGCAGGATTAGTCCAATTCAAAGTAAAACAATCAGGCACATTCTATATCTCCATACAACAACCCTGCTCATTTATCTACAGCATTGCCTGAATCAGTCGAATACACACAGAAAACTGCTAATAAATGTGCATCATCTTACAAAATACCCCCCCCCCCCCCCCGTCATGCTAATTACGTTATCAATTTATCGTGTCATATATAGACATGAAATCGATCAATAGTCGGTTGGGGAGTAGACACATTTATACATCACAAGATACAAAAGCTACAGTCAATTAAAACCTGGCAAAGAATTTTGCAACGGCTTTCACAAAAAAAATAAAAAAGGCAGTTTATTCAAGAGTAGTAGAAGTACTGTGGGCTGTAGTAAAAATACAGCATATGGAACCATACATCCAAATGTGTCTGTGATGTTTGCATAAAGAGAGAATGTGCAAGGAAAGCAGTGCATCTAGTCAGCGTCCCTATAATGTGATTAGTAAAGACTGCATAAGCTAATGTGTTAGCGGCACGGAGGCACGCTGCCAGAAGTAACAGCTCAAAGCACGGTGGGAATCAAAGCAGAGAAAAAAGAAGAAGTCGTTAGAGCGGCCATTCACTAAATTATAAGCTTCATATTCAAATCATCTTAATTATTGGCAAGAGCTGAAATAAGCCCAACCCCAGCGAGAAAGTCTTTTCTCCTCTTACTGGAGATGCCAAATGGAGCTTTGTTAGAAAGCAACCGAGAGGAGTACCACGCCTCCTGTGTTTACTCCATCAGAAATCATGAAAAAAGTCAAATAATAGCTTGTTAAAATCAAAGCAGCCTCACCCACAAGACAGTAGTACAAACGCTGAGACATTCAAACGTTCACTCAGGGCCCCTTTTCGGCGTGACCCAAGACAGCTTGCATCAGAAAACCTGACAGCGTAAATGTAGAAATTTAGGACCAAATTGACACAGTGGAGCCGTGAGCACACACCAACCGGAGGGAATACAGCCTGGACACAAAGAAACCACCGGTTACAAGCTTCCAATACCCCAACACAAGGTATGTGCCAATACCAAGTACTGATACCAATACAACTTAACTCCTTGTTAAAGAGAATGCACCACACTACGGCCAAGCGGCTCAAAGCCATGTTTTACAAGGTCATGAAGGTTGCCCAAAACTCAGTGTTTCTTGAAGAAGCAGCTACTGCCGTAGTCTCTTTGATGCTCAGCATGGTCGGACCGAAACACCTCCTCGCTCTGAGCCAATTCCCTGAGAGCCAATTAGCTGCTGAAGGGGGGGAAGGGGGGGGGGGGGGGGGGACAGAGCAGGAGTACGGAGTTCAAAGAGGTGAGAGTGGTAGGGTGAATGGTAAACAAGTTCACTGGCCTTCAGAGGTGTGTGTGTGTGTGTGTGTGTGTGTGTGTGTGTGTGTGTGTGTGTGTGTGTGTGTGTCACAAAGCTGGAGTTTTGGAGTACAGTGCAGGCAGAGAATCTAACTGCGTTAAAGTGTGGAGAGGGTATCCAATTAAAATTCCAAAAGGTCCAAATCTCCTCGTGCAAAGGTCCGGAACATTACAATATCTAACTTGCGCTATTTAGTGCCATATACATATATATATATATATATATTCAAGAAGCCTAGTAGTAGTAACGTCGTCGCTGTGTAGTCAACAACTGTCAAATCAAATAAAGAAAGTAGACATCAATTATATTTTAAAATATAATATACAATTAAGTTTTCAAATTTAACTGGATGGATTATAAATAATACATAGAAATACATAAATAAATGTTCATCTCTCATTTAAAGTAAAATAATGTCTCCATCTAAAAATAAAATACACAAAAAATAATTTTTTAAAAGCTTGCATCTTAAAAGAAAGTGCTTGATTTTAGAAAAATGAATGAAAAGGAAAAAAGGAAAGTGTGGCTGGTCTCAGTCAACTTTATAATAAACAATCTCTACACTCCACGCCAGCAGGAAGAATGAACAAATAAGAGTCCGTCCATTCTTTGTTAAAAGCTCTGTTTTCGTGGTCCACTCTTCTCTTTTTAGATCACGCCATGTGAAACTGCTTCTCCGACTTACTTCTCCCACTGCTCTCCATCTCCATCTCTCTCTCCTGTCTGTGTGTAAATCTCACTCGGCTCACGATGCGTTTCAGAATACAGATATTCGATTGGCTGAGTAGCGTCACGTGAGATGATTTACAATGCATGTAATTGGTCGGTGCGTTTCCTGGACTGCTGACCGAGTGCCGTTAAGGCCAGAAAAGCTGTGCAGGTTAAAATAGAACCGCTCCGCCAAAATCAGTTATACGTCCGGGTCCGGATCCGGACCGCGGTCCGCCTATTAGTGACCCCTGCCTTAGGGGATACATTAAACACTGTCTTTGTTCTGGAGCTCTTTGCCGATTCATTGTGTCATTTCACAATGTACACATTACCTGTAAACTTTCCGTTTGTCAACCAGATAAATAAATTGACTAGAATGTCTCTCTAATATGATGAAACCACCTGTTATTCCAAACGTTTGAAACTAAACAATAAACACGTTAGGTAAAGTCAACACCCGGGTGACATGAACCAATAAAACAAAAGCGGCAGATGTCCGAAAAGAACGCGAGGGATTACTGCGTGGCTTTTTCATCATGTCGGTCAGTAGTATGCTTACACAATACTGGTATTTTGTGATTCAGAAATCTAGCTTCAGCAGGTGAGATCCTCCACAAAAGTGCCACGGCAGATCACAGAACTACTCACACACACATTTGACAGATGAAAAGAAGAAGTAGCCATGGTGGCGGCCGCAGATCAAAAGGCAGTGGTGGAAGAGGAACTGGCTTACAACAGTGTGTGATAAAGCGGAGCACACACGCACACAGATACACAACCTGATCAACTGATAATCTACTTCCTCTGACTGCTATCTTACAGTTTGACTGGTGGAGTGAGATACAGAAAGAAACACTCTAAAGTATTTCCAAATGAATGACATTTTACCTTAATGCCTAAATGTGACCCAGTTGGACATAAAGAGAAGCACTTCCTGTCATCTTCCCCCTCATAAAACCAAGCTTACATGAGTAAAACGGTGCGGTTAAATCGGTCGGGCTATTTCACTCTGCCCATCCGAATGAAAGCTTAGAATGACTCATCCCCATTCTGGATGTTGCATAATGAAAAACTAGAACTTGTGTTATGTAAGCTGAATAAAGGGGATCTTCCACATGGTGGGAAGGATTTCCTGGGAAAAACAAATGACTGTGACAGAATTGGGCTTCAGCGCACAGAAATATTATCAAGTCTTTTCTGATGAGTCATTAATAACACATTGACAACAGGTCCATGCAATCCAACGGTGCTGTGACACAGCAGCCACAGTAGAAGTTGTTTTACTGTGACAAGGGGAAACGGTGATGTTGAAAGTAATGGCTGCCTGCCAGCTTCCTGAAGCTTCCAGCGTCTGCTTGGAGTTTATAGGTACAAATAGGCAACTCTGCAATCAACATCAGTTACTTTTCCGAAAGTCTATCAATCACTTTTCGAAATTCCACATGAACCACTCTTCACATCGGCATGAATCAGATCTGCCGCACAGCCGTTTGAAAAGAAAATACCTCTCATTTAAAGAGGGCTCGCCTGTGACTGCACTTATTTCCTTCCTCCAAAAACAGTGGTGAAGAACAGCAGGAGCAAATGCCACAAATATAGTTTTCATTCAAACAAAGAATTATGGCTGCATATTTTTGCCAAACGATTCAGAGCACACAAGGCCAACTTGCCTCCTAAGTGGACCATATGAAAGGTTGGTGACAAGCAATGTACCAATTAAAAGGCCTTTTTTTTAATTTATTTTTTTAACAGTCTGGCGCTGCGCTCACTCTGCATAAAACGCACCAGGGCTACATTACATCACTTCATGTTACAATGAGGGCAAAACAAAACACCGGCCTGTTTTGACCGGAGACTGTGCATATAAGAAGTGGACGTAGTCATTGTGACATCACCCACTGGATTGTGGACTGATGTTTTTAAGCCTCGAGTTCGCTATCTTGGATTACAGCTGTCGCCATGTCGTTTATTCCGCAACCAATGAACAGATGTGACCATATTTGGAATGTGGAGGAGTGACGTAGAGACGCCGTATACGACTCTGGTAGCGGCAGCTACCTGTCAATCACAGTAAGCCCCGCCCTAAAGCATACTCTGCTTTATGGTCCGTTTGACTCTAAATGGACCATAATTCACTAAATGAACATCATGCTGTATTGAAGAAGACTTGAAACTAGAGATTGAGACCATAAACTCATGTTTACAATGTTTACTGAGGTAATAAATCAAGAGAGAAGTAGAGTCATTTTCTCATAGACTTCTATAGAACCAGAGGAGTCGCCCCCTGATGGACAGCAGAGAGAATGCAGGTTTCCACATCGGCAGAACCGGAGGTTGCCGCCTGGTTTTGACCTGATATTCTCTGGTCTCAGCTCAGCTTAAAACACAAAAACACTGAATCCGTCATCATTATTATTTTGTTAGTAAAACACTCTCATTCTTAAAAGTACTGCTACTAATAAAATGGGGTATCGTACCGTTTGTAAAGGTATTGCGATACCTTTCCAACATCGGTATACCGCACAACAATAATCGCAAATATTTTTTCTAAATCGTTGAGCCCTAGTTAGTGTGGCTCACTACCGAGCCTACCCGACAACGTTATCGTCACTTCACTTGTTCAACTGACTTTAGCAGTTCAGATAACAGACACTCGACTGTCCTCCTGTTATTACAGACATGTGAACCAACCATAGACACTTCATGGACTCCAGGATGAATACAGGGGACGCACTGGAGTCGATATTTAGCGTTATTTTTGGCACATAAAGATGTGAAGAGAATGACATTCTTCTCTGTTCAAATCAAAAGGCTGTGTTTAACATCTCGCTGCTCACTGTCCCACAACAGCCTTTTCATTGTTACCGTACATTGTTTTTGGACTTTCTAAAGATCACTCGTACACTGGGTCCAGTGGGACACCAAACACTGTGCCGATAACAAAGGATCTTTCAAGGGATACAGGAAGGCCACATTCAGTTACGAGCAAGGTAGACAGATCACCGAGAGTTATTGATCAAATATAATCCAGAAGCATAACTTTATATAAAATGTTGTACACATGGAAACCCCTCTGTCTTGTAATTTAATCAAACAGAACCACCCCTTCAATCTCAACGTGGAGGTTTAGCTGACAGAATAAGGTCTTCACTGCTGTTTACAGTCGACAGACTTTAGGTGTGACAAACACAGCTCAGGATATGCTGCCAGTAACGCCGCGAGTCGGAGGTTTGTAAAACCAACAATGTTCTGTTTTTGTTGACACTGTGTCAGAGAACTGTTGACTCAACTTAACGGCACATTTCAGACAAAAAGTTTGTAGTGGTTAATTCAAGTTCCCTACATCTGAAGGAGAGTTAGATTTAACACTTCTTAAGGCTTTTTTTTTTATTGCCACTTGGAATGAAATTTCAGAGCAATTTTACAAGAATGAGGAAAAAAACATAAATGATCGTTCCGGGTTTGAACCACTTCCTGCACAGAAATACGACGTGCCTCATTTACATCGCCATGCCGTGAAATCTTGCTTGAGTGGCCGATTATCGTCGAGTTTGCGCTTCCTCGTGACGTCGCTAGTTAGCAGACATCAGATCTGCTCCGAGCATCAAGACCGCTAACGTTGGTGTCCTCTCTCCTGAGCCGCGTGACGTCATTGCAAGAGGCGTTCGGTAAATGATTTAGAAAATAGATGTTTAAGCATTTACAAGATCGATATAATGCCGAGTGAGGCCTTATTTCTAGATTCATAAATTCAATAACTTTTAATAAGACTTTATGGATCCACAGGAACCCCGTGTATTGAAAGTGGAAAACTATTAGAAACACTTTTCGATTTAATGAAATCCAAACACAATACCACTAACTTCTGTTCTATTATAACATGCTCCCATGAATACGGTGTGTATCGTTCCCATATGTTAAAGGCTGAGGGCAAGAATAACCGGCAGCAGTAGCAGTGGTGACGGTAATGAGCTACGCTGTGAGGTAGGAGTCATATTACTGCAGTAATGCAGCAGCAGGCCCAGTGCTGGTGTCAACAGCTCCACATTTGAAGCTTCGTATAGACAGATTTATTGCAGGGCTGTTCAATAGGACTGAAGAAAATCATCATCAGCAAACAATTGGGAAAATGGCAGCAGTGTGTGGAGTCCAAACTGCACACGGTCACGGCCTCCCGGTGGGTCTGCGAGTGCGTCGGCCTATCTGACCCCTTCATCTCGTCTGTTGCCGGCGGCTGACGGAACATTTGCTCCCCCTGCCCGGTGACAAGCACCCGCCGCCGGCAGCCATGAGGATCGAGTTTCAGGTGGTCCGTCAACAGAGCCGGGCCACGGGCACAAACTGTCACGACCCCCGCGACCCGAGCACAGTGCGCCGCTGAAGGCACCCTAATGGAGAGGCAGCGGGAGCGCACTTGCTCTCGTGAATCATCGGCCTTGCATTGCACTGCTGACCTGGATCCAGCTTGTTTTTTTTAACTGTCATCTACAGCCGAGAATAAAAAGAAAGAAAATAAGGACTCTGACTCACTCGCGCCATCATTTGACCCGAGCAGCAGTGAAAGGATCGAGATGATTAAGCAGAAATGAGCGAGAAAAAGAATCAGATCTGAGGAGGCAGTTGGTGAAAATGAAGCCAACGGGGCTAAATGGAGGATCTACTTCCCTATTCTGTTTCAAGCAGGCACTTTTCATTTCTACTCCCTCCCCTTCATTTCAAAACGGCACCTTTTTCCTCTCAAGAAAATACACAGGAACGACTAGATCGTCTCAGACACGTGTACGGCGGTAACGCAGCCTCGGGTCTCTTATGGAACACAGAAACCTCTCAGAAGGCCTTGTAATGTGGCACGGCTCATGATGACCCCCCCCCCCCATTCTGCAGCCCATCAACTCCATCCTCAATAAACAACGAGGCCGCTTCCAGTTATCTTCCATTTGTGCATGTGACAACAAAGAGAACAGTATCCTCACATTAGACAGGATCCGTCACCCTGTCTGCTTTCACAAGGTCCTTCTCAGTTCACTTTGCTGCCATCAACCATTGACATTCGTTTTAGGGCGCATCAGTCACAAAGCCAACCAGTGATTTCAGAATGTTTGAATAACACTGTTGTTACCACGGTTGGGGTTTGATTATTCCTATCACAACCACACATTTTGTTGGTTTATTGTCTTAGACATCTAATACAACTAAGATTAATTTATGCCACGGACATAATGATGACATAACAGTATAATAAATCAACTACAGCCTTTCAAAGAAAAATGAACTATTAATTCTGAAGGAGAATAGTGAGATATTGGAGTTTGAATGGGAAAAAAAAACATTGAAATATCCTAAACAAATAAAAACAAAACAATGAATAAAATGGACTCTCGGCTCCGTTGACAAACATGTGCAACGCCTGCACAACACCCCAAGTCTTACAATGCATTATATATTCTGGCATGTTCAGTTTAATATGATATGGAACAGAGAGGAGCATGAAATCTCCATATTTGAGATGCTGAAAACAGCATTTTCTGCCCTTTTTGCAAGAACAATGACTTTAACGACGAATCGATTATCAAAATAGCTGGCGATTAATATTCTGTCAAATCGACTAACCGATTAGTCGACTAATCGTTGCAGCTCTATCTGACACACGGGCCTAATATATCAATCAGAGTGACGTTTTTTTGTTTTACTCACAAATGAGCTTTGGCAGAGCACCAACACCAGTTTTCAGAAAGCACACTAACCAGAAAACAGCTTTCATTTTGGTCTTTTGGACTCAATGGAAATGAAGTTTCACTAGCAAGTGCATCCGACAGAGACATCCGACACATCACAGAGAGGAAGAAGGCTATAAAGAGAAGAAACAGGGTAGCAGAGGGGGGGGGGGGGGGGCTCACAACTGTGATCATCCTCTTTTAAAAGATAAGAACGACAGCGATCGCGAGTGCACGCGGGAACTGTCATCAAACAGCGGTCGGGTAAAGGCTGTAAACTCTGCTGCTTTTATCTTTCTGAATGCTCAACAACCTCCAGGTGTCTTTAGTGTGACCGCTGATTACTCCTTCCGCACTTCAAATGGCTTCCTGCGAGACAAACAGCGGGTTCAAACTCCAGCCTGTTGTACATTAATAACCGTTTGGCAAAGACACGCTTCTTCCCTCGACACAGAGCAGAGGGTTCCTCTTCCACAGTCGAGGCGGCCCGAAAATGTACTGTACGTCATAAATGTACAACCAGATATTACCTGACCTTTCACATATTGCATCACCAGATTTCCTGCAGGGGAGACACCGACACACACGCACGTCTCCTCGGCCATCCACATATCTAGTTTACATCATGCTGTCAGTCTGATAGCAAAGAGAGAAGCGATAGAACAATGAGAGCGGCGTGTGAATAAATTTCACTCCTTGCCATGCCACGTTAGGCTCTCAGACAGCGACACGCGGAGAAAGGCGCAGGACCCTCCACCCAGCCAGAGCTTTCAAGCCCCCCTCTTTTATTCAGCAGACGAGACACCGACAAGCAGTTTAATCCACACTGCTTGGTCTCAGAATAATCATTAAAATGCTCGCCGTGATGCAATGCAGGCTTGGGCCAAGGCAACAAAAAAAATCATTATTGGACAATATCTGCCAGAAGTCATGATAGTAGAGATTTTGAAATCAAAACACAAGTGAGAATAAGGGCTGCGATGAAGAGCGTCGGCCCCCGGCTTGTTTCAACTGAGGGGAGCTTTCATATGCATGATGTGCATGAGCAGATCATACGCATTTGAGAAGAACACAAACATGAATGAGTGCAAAATCTGACTTTTTGGGACAGGGCCCTCCTTATCTTTCTATCCTCACTGTCAGCTGCAAGCCTGGCCTTTTACACACTTGAATAAAAAAAAAAAATCAGCAGCGTGTACTTCAAGTATTCAAGGTGATGGAAACTTTCAAGACCACACTGAATCCGAACACTGGATATTGTTACGCAGAATAAGGGCACAGATGTGGAGACAAACACTGGTTTTATAAACTTCAGAATGATGGACGCTGTGCAAAAGGCTAAACCCTTGTTATAGGAATAGGGTGCGAGAATTGGGTACAATATGATGAAGGTTTGCGTCACTGAGGCCACATTACGACCCAGTAATCAGTGCCAGTGTGTGATGCAAGGCGACGCAGGTAAACAAAGGAGGAAAATCTGTGTCAGAGGGACTTCGCTCGCGACTGCTTCTTTTCCGGGTTCAACCCGCGTCAGATGAGGGCTGTCACCATTGTCCTCGTTTACTCTGCTGTGACCCTTCCACCCCACCCCCTCCTTTCTTCCCAACTGCCTGTTACAACGTTGCACTTAATAATGAACGACAATAGATACGCAGACCGTCACTTGGTACCGAGGAGGAGAGCCTTAAATGTGGGGGGTGTTTCTCAATCAGCATACAGGTCAGAAAAAGGTACAGATACACAAAACACAATAAGTAACATTTAGCCCAATTTGTCCCCGTTTGAAGTTTGAACCAAAAAAATGTTTGGAAAGATACCTCCCAACAATGCAACCGAGGCTACATTTGTAGCAACATTTCTTGACAAACAACGCAAAGAAGCTAAGTGTGTGAATGTGCACGCATGCGTGTGTGTGTGTGTGGGGGGGGGACCAAACTCACCAGGGGTCAAACTCGTGAATGATGCTCTCGAAGCGAATGACAGCGAAGAGCCGGGCGCTGAAACCGGCCACCCAGGCCAGGAACAGGATGGTGAAAGACAGCAAAGACTGCCACCCAGCCGGCTGCGACAGGCCGCCGGACAGACCTCCTCCTCCTCCTTCTTGCCCGGCGTTGCTGCCTCTCTCCGCCGCCACCACCTCCGTGCTGCTGCTGCGTCCGTTCCCCGAGTACGACGCTCCGGAGTTCAGCAAGGATTTGTGTTTGTTGTCGGAGACCGGGTGATGCTCCGCCATATTCTACGTCAGTCCCGTCGTGGCGGGCGAGCGAAGAGAGCTATCTGGTATCACACAGGAAAGAACCCCCCCCCACCCCCCCTCCAACCTTTTTCGCTGCCACGCTCCTCTTCCGAAACCACTTGCACCACCTTCCCTTCTAGCCCCCGTACCCCCCCCTAAAACGCCGACTGTAATTGCAAACTTTCTAACCTTACTTCCCACCAACCGCAAAACCAGCTAAAATAATCCCGAGGAGTCACATAGCAGCGCGGGTTTGCAGCATACTGGAAGTGTCACATGCGGCTCGAGCATTTACTCCTTCCTTCCTTGGGAGCTGGATGAAGGGGCGGGAGCTGCGCGCGGAGCAGGAAGCGCTGTCAGCCTCTCACAGCGAGACAGGTACGGCCAAGGGGGGGACGCGGCTCCGGGAGGAGCCCAATCCCACAGTAGAGCGCGCCTGACGGACAAACGGAGCGACCAATGACAACAGAGCCGCCTGACACGCCGAAGACGCTCTGAAGCGAAGACGTCGGGTGACGGACAGCGGGAAGAGCGTATGGCACGCGAACAACGCAGGGGCGCTGGAGTCGCGCGAGCCAATGAAATCAATGAATTTCACTGAAAATATATTGACGGAGCCAGAGCTTGTATGACAGGGCTCAGTAGCGGGGCTGTGAGCCAACCTTAGGCCCTGATGGAAGCCAGTAGTTACTTATCAACACCGGAAGTAAGGAGCTGTAATTCCCTAATGGAGATACGCAGCCTAGATGTCAACAATAAGCCATTTGTTGAAAACTTTCAACAAGCTCGTGCCGCTGTGAACAACCATTTTCGTTTCCACAGGGGGTTTAACTATGCTTTATTATCGGTTAATAAACAATTAGCTATTTCTTAATTGAACAATTATAAGCCATTAAAGAGTTACTCCAGCAATTTTGTATTGCACTTACTTAAAGTTAGGGGACTCACAAAAGACACATACAAAAAGTAAAGAACAATAATAATATATAATAAGAAGAATTAGTTTATTTGTAGCTCAATAGTTAGATCCACTCATTAAATCCATCACATTTTCTGGTCTATTTTATTCTATTCTATCACTTTGCATGCTCCGAAAGCAGCAGTGCATCTCGGACGTGAGCCAAAAGACTTACAATACTTTTATTTACCGAGCAGGAAACATCTCCACTGACCCCACGAAAACAAAGCTGGATTCTCTCCAGCATTTTGGAGAATCTAAGACCATTAGATTAGGCGTCCCTCTCACAGAAAGAAAACGAGGAGAGGGATAGTATACTGAGGTGAAAAGAGCTCAGCAGCCCGGAGAGGAGCTGGAGGAGCTTGATAATTCATCGAGTATCTGCTGAAGCAGACGGGAAGGCTGTGTGAGCGCAGAGAAATGTTTGGAGTCCACAATGAGGTTCACCTCCACGCTGACCCGAGTCGGCCCACCACAGAGGATTGTGGCTCCAATGTGCAGGACTAGCCACTGTTGCAAACATATATTCTTTTATCCATTTCAATTTCTGGACCGTTGTAAATGCTTCGTCATTCTGATAACTTTTCATGATGTGCTCTTTTGAAATCCTTCCTCTAGAAGAGCGAGAGGAATGAGCAAACATGGGCGGATCGGTCTGGGGTTTACCTTACCTGATTGAAAGACTTAGTGATTCTGTTGGTCTATCAGGCCTTCCTGTGTACTTTGGCTTTCTTACAAAAAAACCCAAAGCCTATTTTCCCAATCAGCCTTTTACAAGCAGTGGTAAGGTCTCACGTGAACACAAGTTTGGATTGCTTCAGATGAGGGATGTTTTTTTGGGGGGTTTTTTTGGCGCTCTTCTCACTGGTTTGAAGTAGGAGGGACTGCTGTTTGGCAACTGTCAATCAAACCACATTTTTGAGTTTTAAACTTTTCAAGTCTTTATAGGAAAGAAATTCCTATGTTTCCATCAGTGGATTCAAATCTGTTCAAACAAGAAAATGAATCAAGAGTTCCACAAGGATCAATTGTTTTTTGAATTATACTTTATATTCCTGCATGTTAAGGAAACATGATATCCTGACATCGGCTACATATTTGTCTCTCCTCTGATTCTTCTCCTATAAACAGGCTGGTATACTGTATTGATTTAAAGAAATAAAAAAAACATTTACAGTTGAATAAAGACTTAGTGCTTGAAGTAAGTCTTAAAAACCAGAGACAGGAAATTGGTTTCACGCTGAGACTCAGTCAGGAACCATATGAGTAATCTTCTGATCTTAACTTTAAAAGGGACGTCAGTAACTAGGGCAGCACCTTTACAGTACCCCATGGTGCATCTGTGCATGCAGGCTCTTTGGATTGGCGGGTGGTTGCACATGCATTGCGGTGTAAAAGCACATTGAGTTTAGTCGTAATGAAAAGTGTTTCTACGTCCTTCGTATGTAAAAACAGGCGACGTGCGCCCACGAGCGAGGAATAGAAAGAGATCGAGGACGTTCTGCGGCTAATAATAACGAAGGGAATGTTTTTCTTGGAGCCAAATTGATCTCATGCACTATATCCTTCCTCGCATGAATTGCCTTCCTCTTCTTTGCAGTGTCTGCAAAACACACACAGGCCTGTGTGACACACCAGGAGAGATGAGGGAGGGTTGTTAAGGTTGACCTGTATCTTCCTGTGTAATCTCATATCCCAAACTCAGCTCTACAGATGATGTACAAGGTAGCACAGTTAGAGTTAGAGTTAAAGTTACTTTTGCAGAAGTCAACAAAACTAATTGAAGTGGGGCAAATGTGTAAGATCTAGTGGTTAAACAATCTAACTGCAAATGTCCCGTCTTCATTTCTTAAGAAACAAAGTCCGGCTTAAACCAAGATTAAGGTTACAGATGATATAGACTGCATTTAAAGGAAGCCAATATCTTCTCCTCACTTCATTTGCATAATGTGGTGTATATGAAAGTAACACCAAAGATAGTTTGGTTTCATTTTTCACATCCGATGGTCGACAAATCTTTTTGTTTTAGAAACTATTTCATTTAAATGCAGGCCTGAGCCTTAACGTATGACACCTCTTTATCTTCTGCCAGTTAATACCAAACCTGTTGGAACTGAAGCCTGAGATTAAATTGTCACTTTCTTTATGGAAATGTGCCCTATATCCCCTGTGGAACGTCTGCGTTCCTCCTCAGCAGACTCTCTTAACTTTAATGATCGATTGATGTTTGAAAAAATAAGAAAAGGCATTAAAGGGGACATATCATGAAAACTCACTTTTTCAGTGCTTCTGCACGTACCGACCCAACAAACTGTTTTCTGTGAGCTGCCTGGATCAGAAAACATGTGATTCAAAAAGTCATTTGCAGGCCCACATCTGGTAGCGCCCACATGAACAGACTGATAACATCGCCGGTGTATTAATCCTGCACTACATGTTTTAACAGCGGCTGCTATTAGAGTAATTCATGAAGTGGGGGAGAGTGACCTTTGCGGCTAATGAGAACAATTCATTCATTTGTCATTTCCATTCATCTCTGCAGCGGCGACCATCTTGAAACTGAAACACATGACGCAGTTTGTGGTGAGCTGAGCTCCTGCTGCAAGCGCGGTGGTAAACCATCGTAGTTTACACTTACAAGTGAAGGTGTGACAAAGCTTTCAGTTGCATGAGATCCCTCATCGTGTAGAGATTTTAGCACCAACACAGCTTGTTCAGCTCCACTGATTTTACACACACACAGCGTTAGAATGCTTGATACGATGAGAATGTAACCTGATTGGTGGATCTATTCTCATTCACCCTCACTAGCACTGCTCCATACCCCCCCCCATCCCCCATCCTTCTTGATCATGTTTTTTTCACCTCCTTAGGCCATAAAATGTACATTTGTCGATTATTGGCAATCATTATTGAAGGGGACACATCATGTTCACGATCAGAGAACATGTGGTTCAACAAGCCAACTAGATTTGGTTCTCATTCCTACGTCACATGCACCCCCACTTTAGACCCACTTCAGCTCATTTGATGTTTCAACATAAGAAATAAAATAAGCATATATGTGGGGGAGGGGGGGTCACAAAGACTGTGCAGGTTTGTACATACTTACCAAGGGCCTAACTTTTGGTTTGCACAGACACTACAACTGTGTGATGCAGTACCATGTTCAGCCATCAGATGGCAACCCAAACGATGTCTTTGTTTTTACTGTGGTCAGAGACAGAATGTTATCTGAGTGGTAAATGTGCAAATAATGCCCAAGATGAACCTATATCTCCGTTTGTAGGAATGTATTTTTGACAGTATCAAGATGCAACATCGTGTTAGGCTGCACACATGGACAGCTTTAAGGCTAACTGTCCTCTATGAGAGGCGGAGGTGTGGAGGATGCACAGGCAGGCCTCACACCTCATCCTACCCACTAGAGGTGTACTTCTTTTCATATGTCACAGGTATTACTGTATTCTATCGGTCCAATTTTTCTTGACTTTGGCAATCAATTTGTTCCCAATGACTTCATGTCATTGTTTGTCAAAAGCACCCTAAAAAGCTGGGTACATACTGAGACCGAGGTCTCTATCTAATTTTGTATTGAACGACAAAGTTTGAATGACTTCATATTGGGGGTCAAGATGACTCTGGTTGTTTTCACCATATAAATATCACACAGATGATGTTTAATTAAAATGAAAATGATTAATGACTAAAACCAAATGAAAGGATGTAAATAAGCCTTTAAGTACTTGGGATAAAAGCTGCTTTTTAAAAAATAAAAGATAGTATGTATTTTCATTATACACAATATGCAAATCCTCTAAAGTGCTTGTTTTTCCCCCAGATGACATCAATTACATAACTGATCATGTTTTGAGAGGAACTAAGTGAACATGTTGCCATGATGGAGGTTTTTTATGGTAGTTCATTCAGTCGGTATGTTTACTTTGTTGGTAGGATGGTTCATCAGCTGGATTTGTACAAACATGATGCCTTACGATGCTTTTTTCTGTTCTTGTGAGTGAACATAATGTCCCACCCAAACACAGCAGCTGGCCAAAATGCAAATGTCCACCATGTAATGAATAGACATTTGAAAACAGAGAATTCATGGATGGACAGTTTAGCTCAAATCCCCTGGTTTTTACAGAATTATAAATAGTGTTTATTTCTAACGTTAAACTTTAAGCAGGTTCACATTGCTGCCAAGTAGACAATGTCCCTTCCTCTTGCTCTAACAAGTCCATCACAAAGATTGTGAATCTCATCCAGGTCCTCCCCGCTGACTTGAGGGCTGATGGTCACCATCCTCATTGGCCCACCATCATTCTGCCCTTCTTCATGAGCTCGTTCAAACCGCCACCAGCAGATCAACGGTGCTAAAGCTGAAGTCTTGCATATGATATGATACTTAGCATATTTAGTCCGAATCACCATCAGCATCAGCAGAACTTCAACTTTCGAAAACTTTAACTTCAAAAAACATAAACTTTTAAAAACTTTTAAAAAACGTAAACAAAAACCCTTTAAGATAACGTTGTTTTTTTACTTTTACTTAAAAAACTTAAAAAACTTAAATGTGATATGATTTGCGATAACAACTCGGGGTTCAGTGTCCCGCTCAAGGACACTTTGACATGCGAACAAGAGGAGCCCGGGGATCGAACCGCCAACCTTGTGATCATAGGACGAGCCACAGTCGCCCAAAAATAACAAAAAATAGTCAAATTTGAATAAATATCACTCTTTAGTGATTCATGACTTACAGTGTGGAGTTTATTCAGGGCGGTATGGAAGATGTCTGAGAAGCAAACATTTGAGGGTTAAAGAAAACGGATCCTTGATGTTACAGAATAGTCTGTCAGTGGGAGATGCTGCAGTCCAACATCTTTTTAACGGATGTTTCTCTACTACCCAAACTAGTTTACAACAGATAGTGGCAGCATTAGATCTTTTCCTGCAAGAAGTTGAGATAAGCGTGAACTATTGTTCGCCTCTCAGAGCGAGAAGTTGCTTGGCAACGTGTGCAAAATCAATGACTTGTCTTAGATAACACTGCGGTTGTGTCATCCAGCACCTGACAGCCCACATCAGCCCTCCATCTGCTTGCCAGTGTGGAGTTATTGGTACATAAAGGTGAGCAGAGCAGGCCAGCAGGTCATTAAACAAAAATCCCCCACAATGCTACAGGGTAGATAACAAACTGCTTTGTCTCACTGCTGTCTTCACGCTGCATCTCTGCAGAGCTACAGGGTCTCAACTCAAGGTCCAAAACTCCTTCAGCTGCTGGGGGGGGGCTCACAGAGCTGGTCAGCCAAGGTCAGCTGTAGTAGTCGGACTAATATATATACTGGACGTCTATTGGTAGCGTTGCAGAGTTCTACTGTGCATCCCCACAGACTGCGGAGGAGTGAATCATTCCATCAGCGGCCCTTTCACTGCCTCATTCCTGATCATTTCCACGGTGGTGAAGATCAACTGGCTTTCACTGGACTCAACCGCTACTAATGGGAAAGAAAAGCTTTGTCATCAATGGTAATGAATACAACTGGGTCCCCCACAACTTTTGTAAATATGTGATGGATATTCACATCCAACTATATCATTTTGTAAGCACTTCCGACAATCTGTAAAATAGGGTAAAGTAAGTGTGCTGGCTGCCAGAATGGTAACTGTTTGTTTCCTACAGTGTTCTGTGTGAAGTGTGCACATGTTGCAGTCTCTGGTGTCTTCCACTGTCACTGATTAAAACAATCCTTCACTCAGTAAGTAATCCAGCGGCGGCCTCACCGTCTACAGACATTTTGGCTTTGCATACTCATCACGAGTTGAATATTTAGGAGTACAAATTGACCAGAAAGAAACTAAATCCACTTTTTAAAATATAAAGTTGATTGTGTATGAACATTAAGAGGAGACGCCCCAGGTGGAAGGGGGATACGTTTGAATTAGATATCGCCATGAAACGTCACCAGTTGATTACTTACATGAAGACATGCTTTTTGACACGTTTTCTAAAATGTTTCAATATGCAAACAAGGTATTATTTGATTACATTTGTGCTAATTTGCATTCATTTTACAGAACAGGAATCCGAATGTTGCCAGGTTCAAAATGTGTCTTTCATTTTCAGTCAAAGGTTTTTCGGAACTTGTGAATTGTGGGTAATTCCCTCAAATACTGCAGAAATGCAAACGTACGGAAAGTGTTCATAAAGAGCTCAAACACTCAGTTATTTGACAGTGGGACAGCCCTAAACCCTCATGGATTTGGATGGAACGCCAAAGGATTGAGGGGGCACATTGGGACTGGGCCTAAGCATTAATCGGTGTTACGATTCAGAAGGGTCTTTGGAAAATGTTCTCTCCTGGAAGGAGTTCCTGAGCCCGGCCTCAAAAAGGTTTTTTAAAAAAAGAACAAAAACTTTAGGAGGGTAAAAAAGGAAGAAACCTCTGGAAGAGCAACTAAGGAGGGATCCCTAAACCCGGACGGACAGATGTGCATTAGATGTAGTGTGCACAGATCAATACGATTACAATAACTAATTCATATGAAAAAAGGATGTGGAATGTAGAACGTGAGCATATATTAAGAAAATGGATCCGGGAGGACTCCGAGCAGCTTCCAGGTGTCTCCAAACAGCTGGAGCCTGACCTCCTCTCCACCACGTGACCTCCCAAAGACAACAGACCGTCATTTAGGAAAACACACTGGTGACTCTTTTCTTTGTCTTTTCAAACCTCCAATGAGAAGGGAAGTCGGCAAAGGTGCACGAATCCTGCAATGACGATAAATCAGTGGCCCTACTCTACCATGACATGCTTTATGGCACAGCCATAAATATCTATCAGCTCGTGGTCCCTTCACGTGATGTGGGCAAAATGTGCTACGACCGTAGAAATAACAAGGGCGCAGTGGAGCGAGTGTGCAAATGTCACACATTGTTTCCTCCTCTTCCCTCAGTGCTCAGGATCCATGGGACTCTAATGGATTCCGGTGTGGACGCGCGGATGTGTCATGAATACTTACTTCGATCTTCTTTTCCCATCAGAGGAACACTGTAGGGGATAGAACGGTGAAAGATAGTGTAAATAGTATTAAAAATGTATGGGATGATGCCCCATATATGTGTCCAATAATCTGTTCTCACATCCACAAACAACAAGTACAGCACGACTTGATGACAGTACATTTTCATCACCAAACGCACAATCTGTCTGCTGCTGGTATATCTTCTGTGACGCGTGCTCTGTTACGTGTGTGTTTGTATTTGCCTCTTTATCCTCTTGATATTAATCTCATTAATCCTTCCGCCCCTGTGGACATTCTTTTTCCGTTTTTTTTTTAACTGCATGAAAGCTAAAAGCTTAGAGGGTGACTAAGTTAATGGATAATGTTTTAGACCAGAACTGGACACAAAGTGTCCCGATTGTGTTCAGAATGACCAGGGTCATCCATTAGTCACCTAAAGTTGACGAGGAAGGGAGGAAAGGATGAATGGACAGATGGGAGACTTTTGTTCAGAGTTTCCCTTTCACTTCAACTTTAGAATTTGGTTGATGTATGATGACACATTTGAATGCTGTTACTTCACATAACGTTGTCTGTCAATACATTCTGTGAATGAGTCGGAGACAACAGGAGGATTTGGAATATTCTGAAGGCCATTTGGAATGGATTTGTGTACCCTAACACCAATTTAAGGTGAGTTAGAGAACTTTAGTCAATGAATGATACCGTATGGAGAGTAAAATATAGGTCTTAAGCCTCCAAATATGTATTATATATATATATATAGTATAAAATAATTACAAAAATAGAGAGTTCTCGTCACGGGGAAAACGAAATGTTAGATGACTTGTTAGGTACACTTGTTAGTGATCAAGGAGTATGAGGATCCTTAAATGGTGAAAGTGCACTCGCTTTTGAGGTACAAATAATTCACTGGAACTTTAAAGGGGACATGTCATGCTCATTTTCAGATTCCTACTTGTATTTTTGGTTTCTACTAGAACATGTTTACATGCTTTAATGTTTAAAAGAACACATTATTTTTCTCATACTGTCCGTCTGAGCATACTTGTATTCACCCTCTGTCTGAAACGCTCCGTTTTAGCGCCTGTCTCTTTAAGACCCCCTTACTAAAAAGCCCATTCTGCTCTGATTGCCTTGTGGGAAATATATGGTGCACCATTGCAAAGGTATTTCTCAAGCTGTGGGTGATGAACCACTTGTTTTCTGATATAGGAAGCGCAAGAAAAAAGACTGAGTGGATTGTCTTGTTTCACAGTTTGTGGGTTGGTAGGCACTCCAGACACCCAGATGTACGTGCTCTGAAAGAGTGAGTTTTCATGAAGTGTCCCCTTTAAGTAACCAGCTAAAACCACTCTGAAACAGAAAACTATTTATAAAATTAAAAACAACGTTAAAGTTGCATTTAATTATTTTTGGCCACTAGGGGGCAGTGGGACATTCTGACGTCATAACATTTAAAACATTAGCTTATAAAGTTGTTATGGCTATGTGTCATTTTAGCAAATACAGAGGCACATTAGTATTTGGGGTTGTGTTTCTGTCCACCCAATGAACGTGAGTCCAGTATTCACACTCCTTGTAGCTCATTAGCCGCTAAATGATCCACTATGTTCACCAGCAGTGGGTTTATCAGAGCACGTTGGTTGAAAAGCTGCTTTCTGCTGCTGGAACTTGGGTTTGCTGGGATGGAAAAATGGTAAAACGCTCCATAAAGCTTAAGAAAAGATAAATATAACATAAGATACTCATCTAAAACCTTGTATGATTTGCCAATTTATTCAATAATTTCAGTTTTTTTTCTTCAAATCTCCAATCAGACGCAATACTGTAACTACAGTAAAATACCGAACCGCCACCATGGCCATCCTCGGTGCTGGCTTTGATGACAACTCCTTCAGTAGCGACGAGAGTTACGAGCACGTCTTCTCGGACTCAGAGACCACCGCGGTCAAAGGCTTGTACTTCCAGCGTGCTCGGCTGCTCTATGGACCGGCGGCGTTGCGCCGGCGCATCGATCCTACCCAGCAGGCCCTCGTCAACGTGGGGGGCATTCGGTACGCCTTACCCTGGACCACCCTGGAGGATTTCCCCAAGAGCCGCCTGAGCCGCCTGCGCCTCTGCACCACCCTGAGGGAGATAGCGGAGTTCTGCGACGACTACGACGAGATGCGGAACGAGTTCTTCTTCGACCGCGACCCGTTAGCCTTCCGGGCCATCCTCAACTTCCTGGCGAAAGGGAAGCTACGTTTGCTGCGGGAGGTGTGTAACGTGGCCCTGCACTGCGAGCTGCTGTACTGGGGCATCGACCTGGAGCAGATGGAGCCCTGCTGCCGCCACAGGGTCATCTGCGCCGTGGAGGAGGTGGCGGCGCACCAGCGCAAGGAGGACGAGTGGCAGGAGAGGAGGATGGCGCTGAGGACCCCGCTGGTGGACGGCAGCCTCTTCCACATGCTCGGAGAAGCGATGGAGAACCCTCATTCGGGTTTAGCGGGCAAAGTGTTGGCCTTCCTGTCCGTCATCATGGTGGTGGTCACCGTGTTAAGCCTGTGCATCGGCACCATGTCGGACCAAGAACAGGAAGAGGCCGTGGTACGTATGAACCAAAGCGATGCCGTGTACTGTCAGTCAAAATACAGTACACTGCCCAAAGTTCTGCCAAGCACATTACGTCATGATTACGGTGGTCAGTCTTGACACCCTGAGCCCCCCACATGAAGGAATTATATTAAACTTCCTTTCCTTATTTGAAATTGTGAGATCAGCTTTATTGCCGTCTGTACAGACGTAATGTTAAAATGAATACTAAATGGGTACAATACTGGATACAATGCTGTCTTTCAATGACATATTTATGATCAGATCTGCTGTTGATCAAGGTAGGAGCTTGCACTGTTACGGGTTAAATATTAACCTAGAAGTGTTCAATCTTGCCTTAGCATTATTTTTTATTTGAAGATTAGAAATATATTTGACCCACTGACATATTACAAATGATATTCCTATTGTAAACGCTAGGCGCCGCTATCAGTTTACATGTAGATTGCTTGCATGCTCGTTCTATACCCATGAGGCTTTGCCAGTCAACACTGTGTGTTTACGATCTCATTACAGGAGGTTAACCTGTCATGTGAAGTCAATGCGGAAGTGCATTGAACTTGTATTCTCTCTAATGTCCACCAGGGGGCGACTCCTCAGATTGTATAGAAGTCTATGAGAAAATGACTCTACTTCTCTCTTGATTTATTACCTCAGTAAACATTGTAAACATGAGTTTATGGTCTCAATCTATAGTTTCAAGTCTTCTTCAATACAGCATGATGTTCATTTAGTAAATGATGGTCCATTTGGAGTCAAACAGACCATAAAGCAGAGTATGCTTTAGGGCGGGGCTAACTTGCGATTGTCACCACGGCGTTGTCCGGACTGGGAGTTGTCTGTGTTTTAACCTTTTCACAGTGTTTTCAGTACATGAAAGTTAATTGTAACATTTTGGTCACTTAAAAATGTCTTATTCAATGTTCGGTTGTAACCAAGATGACATAACATGCACAACTCATTAACTGACATTTGTTGCATTTTAAAAAAGGTGATATTAGGCAGCTGTTTTTCAAATATTAAATAATATATATTTTTAAATAGCTTCTGCTTGCAAATTCATCACACAAACACACACACACACACTGAGATGTCTATGATAGCATTACTTAAATAAAATTAATTGAAATAAATGTTATATATATATATATATATAAAGAGAGAGAGAGAAATAAATACAAATAAAAATACATTTAATCTAATACAAATAAATTATATAAATATGAAACATTGATTCTAACGCATTCCCCACAGCATCTAAAGTCTTGTTTTTACTGAAACTCATATGTAGGCCTCTCAAACATACTCAGGTTCTTCATCTTTTGTCGTCTCCGCAGGGTAAATGCTCCCAAAGGTGCCGCAACTTGTTTGTGGTGGAGTCGGTTTGCGTCGCCTGGTTCTCCTTGGAGTTCCTGGTGCGATTTTTCCACGCCGAGAGCAAGCTGGAGTTTGCCCGGGGCTCTCTGAACATCATCGACGCCGCCGCCATCTTGCCCTACTACGTCTCACTGGCAGTGGACCTCATGGACGAGTCCGTCGAGGACATCGTGGCCGGCGGGGGGAAGAGCACCCTGGATAAACTGGGTCTGATCCTGCGCGTGATGAGGGCCCTGCGCATCCTGTACGTGATAAGGCTGGCCCGCCACTCCCTGGGCCTGCAGACCTTGGGGCTGACCATCCAGCGGAGCATGACCGACTTCGGCCTACTGCTGCTCTTCGTGTGCGTCGCCGTGGCCCTCCTCTCCCCTCTGGTGCACTTGGCCGAGAGCGAGCTGGCCCCCAACGGCGCCAGGTCCCCCCACCTCAGCTTCAGCAGCATCCCGGCGTCGTACTGGTGGTCCATCATCTCGGTGACCACGGTGGGCTACGGCGACATGGTGCCCCTCAGTGTCCCCGGCCAACTGACGGCGCTGATCACCATCTTGACGGGGATCCTCATCCTGTCTTTCCCCTCCACGGCCATCTTCCACACGTTCAACCACACCTACAAAGAGCTCAAGGAGGAGCACAAGAGGCTGTGGAAGGAGGAGAGGGGGACGGAGCTCGCCAGCGTGACTGAAGAAGGCTTGAAAGAAAGAGAATCTTGGCCTGATAACTGGCCTGAAAGGGATTCTTTACCTGGTCTAGATGATCCCTATTACCTTTTCATGCAAGACATTAAAGTGCTGGCTCAGAGCAAGTCTCCAGTGACCTGTTGAGTCCACAGAAACACACTATCTTACTCTTGTCGGAGCAACGTCCTGCAGATATGCTTCAAAATGCTGTAGAAAGTCTTCCCAGAAGAGCGGAGTCTTTCATGGCGGCATGAGAGGTTGTTGATATTGAGCTTCAATCTTGCAAACTGGCTGTTAAAGGAGACACGACGTCCTCATTTTCAGTTTCACACCTGTATTTGGAGCCTCTACTACAACATGTTTACATACTTAAATGTCTCATACTGTGTCTGAATATGGGCTGTGTGCTTTTCTCTGTGGATTAAGCTTTTTGCTGCTTTTGCGGTATTTATGAAGCACCTCGACCTGCGTTCAAATCCAAAGACATGGTAATCTCTACTATGGGACCTTTAAAGGGGACATATCATGCTCCTTTTCAGGTTCATACTTGTAGCTTGGGTTTCTACTAGAACATGTTAACACACTTTAAATCTCAAGAAACATTATTTTTCTCCTATCGTCTTCCTGAATATACCTGTATCCACCCTTTGTCTGAGACGCTCTGTTTTGGCGCCTGTCTCTTTAAGAGCTGCTCACGAAATAAAGCACCCAGTCTGCTCTGATTAGCTTTGACTGGGCTGTCTTATGTCAGTTTGTGGGTTGGTAGGCACCTGAGAGACCCAAATGTATGCGCATTAGTTCTGAAACAGTGAGTTTTCCATGATACGCCCCCCTTTAAGCTGTGTTTTGGGAAGGGAACCTTCATCTTGGCAGGTTTGTTTTGCAGAGCTAGAAAGAGTAGACACAATTCTGTTGTCACGTGTGAGGAGTTATGCAGCTGTATTCACTGTTGCAGCAGTTTAATGCTGATGGTTTTTGGATTTAAATGGTATAGAATTTTTAAGACGAACACATTTGCATCATCTGAAGATCTGTCAGGTACCTAAGGAGATCACGTTGCACCTTCACGTGTACAATGACCATCCAAACATTACCACTTGCCTGTTTCAAATTGCTGCACACTGAAGCTGAATATTTGTTGCAAAAAACAAACAAAAACTGGTGCTTTATATATATATATACATATTAATGTATATATTTAATATGTATGTATTTATATATATATATATATATATATATATATATATATATATATAAATATAGATAGTGAAACATTGATTTTATACTATATTTATATATTTATGTATACATCCATATTTGTTTCACTACCTGTGTACAGTCCTGTCTATCATTTACCTTTATATTTACAGCTTTGATGTCCTTGTTTCTAGATGTTATTTCTGTTGAAGTATGTCGAGAGAGATGCAAAAAAAAAAAATTCCTGACATGTGCACGCATACTTGGCCAATAAATGTGATTTTGATTCTGAAAAAATAAACTGAAGTGAAAATGACTGGGCAGCAGTAAAACTCAAATCCGTCACGTCTGACTGTTGTCTGTGTTTCTGTCCACTAGAGGGCAGACGTGTGCTTTCATCCAACACAGCAGCCATGCACCATTGTGAAACGATTGGAAGTCGTTAAAGAATGGAGAACACACGTTTCCCTGCAGTCTGCAGTACAATAATACCGCGGTGATTACACCCTGAGGACAGGCGTACAAATACAACTTGCCCTTACATTATAATTTGCATTATAATTTGCAAAAACACTTGATGGAAAACATAAAGCAGTAAAAGAATGGAAGAGAGGCCAGGAGTTAATTCTGGACTCACAGGATGTTTTGGCCTCGAGGAGAGCCGACGATGCCAGGAACACACCAGCGAAGACGGCCGTGAGGAGAGCCGGGGCTTTAAGATGGAAAGAACAAGGGAGAGCCAGAGAGAAGGGGGGGGGGGGGCAGTAATGTGGTGCCCTCTGTTCCCTGTACCAGAGCTGGTTCCTGGGCCCAGAAGGGCCCTGTCATTACATTTCAATGGAACAAACTCTGGTCTGCACAACACACACACACACACACACACACACACACCTACACACACACACACACACACACACACACACACACACACACACACACACTGCCCATTCCACTACAAACGTTTCCACGCGATACGACACGCTCTCGATAAAACGCTCCATTGATCCTGATCCTCCTTGATCATCGCATGCTCTCCGGCCTGGGTCTCGTGTGTGTGGTAGACATTTCAGAACATAAAATACGGCAGATTCACAATCATTTTTAGGGGCTGCTTGTCTGCGTTTCTTGCCCCTTAACTTTGATAAAAACTGACACTGATCAAGTACGGGTAACCCCCGACAACTGCGTGCTTTCTCAAAGTTTGACAAGAATCTTGTCACTTTCGATCCAGGCGGCAACCTCTGGTTCTGCCGAGTGAAGCCGATGCGGAAGTGTCTTAAAACTTGCATTCTCTCTACTGACCATCAGGGGGCGACTCCTCTGGTTGCAAAAAGAAGTCTGATTGTATAGAAGTCTATGAGAAAATGACTCTACTTCTCTCTTGATTTATTCCCTCAGTAAACATTGTGAACATGAGTTTATGGTCTATTCTCTTGGAGTAAAAAAAAACGTCTTAAAGCTGAGTGTTGCACTCCGTCTTCACCGTGACCTCAACCCTCCACAGTGTTTCAAAAATAACGTTTTCTTTTCTTAACAGTGAACGATTCTGGCATCGCTTATAGTGTGTGGACAACATGGCCGGGGTGGTGCACTTCCTATGGCATTCCTACAGAAAAAGCTAGATGGAGTGAGATGAGGAAAAATAGAAAGGAAGCTAAGAAAAAAAAGGAGGGAGGAGAGGCTGAAACAGAATAAAAATAATGAGGGAGAAGTGAAATGAGCTGAGGAATGAGCAGACTTTGGACAAAACTAATGCGAGACAGATGAGGGCCGAGGACCTGGACGATGCAGCATGAGTAAAAGTAAGATTAGTGGCAGGACAAGACTAAGCCTTGTATTGAACTACGCTCTAAGAAGTATACACTCAGTGAGAATGCTCCAAAGAGACAACTGAAACATTGGTAACTTTAGTCAAAGTGGGTCGTCTTTGTAGTTTCTACCACTTTGGATTTAATCCAATAAAAAAGATTTTCAAAGTATACACGGACCGCACCGTTTTTGATGAACTGATGATTGTTGAATTTAGACTGTATGGACTCAGTAGTAGAGGTGAAATGCTGCCTCCTATGTGTTTGGAGGAGGTGGCTACATCTCACACATTGCACCTTTAAAGTCGACGCACGAGGCGCTCTTAGTGTTTGTTTTTTTCACAACCAATGAACAGAAGTTACCATATTTGGAATGAGGAGGAGTGACGTAGAGACGCCGTATACAGCTCTGGTAGCAGCAGCGACCTGTCAATCACAGTAAGCCCTGCCCTAAAGCATACTCTGCTTTATGGTCTAAATCAGGGGTCGCCAATAGGCGGACCGCGGTCCGGATCCGGACCCAGACGCTGTCCTATCCGGACCCGGACGTATAATTGATGGATAATTGAGAATTGTACATTTTGGCGGAGCGCTTCTGTTTTAACCTGCGCAGCTTTTCTGGCCTTTACGGCACTCATTCAGCAGTTCAGGAGACACACCGACCAATTACATGCATTGTAAATAATCTCACGTGACGCTACTCAGCCAATCGAATGTTTATTCCAAAATGCATCGTGAGTCGAGTGAGATCACGCAGACAGGCGGGAGACGGAGTGAGAGCAGTGAGAGAGAAGCAGTGAGAGAAGTGAGTAAGTCGGAGAATCAAGTTCACATGGCGTGCTCTAAAAAGAGGAAAGTGGACCTCGAAAACAGAGCTTTAACAAAGAATGGACGGACTCGTATTTGTTCATGGTCCGTGTACGCTTTAGTCATCTGTTTTACCGTTCATTCGATAATACGGAAATACCATGGTATTCTCGTTTTTCGTTTCAAACCAGAAAACGGAAATGGGCGGTCGTATTTCCGTTTTTGGTTCTGAATTCAAAAACGGAAAAACCACAGAACCAAAGTCAAATAACGAGCCGTATTTCGTTTTTGCAAATCCCTTTTTGTTTTTTCCGTTAAAACGAGACGCAGAGCACAACACGTAACCCGGAAAGAAGAATATTTCAAAATAAAAGTGAAGGCAATATAATGACCGTATGGAAGAAATTAATAAATAAATAACTCTGGGCCGATGGGAGTGTGTTAGCAACAGTAGTTGGCTACATGCAGTTTAATATTCATTTATCTATAACCTCCTGGTCCATATACAGTAGAAAACTAATCATTCTCAATTCATTGGTTAAAGCAGTTTAGTCTTATCTTTTCTGACAGACTTGTTCTTTTAAATGAACACTTTCTTCCCGATGAAGGTTTCTGTCTGGCTTTTATTGAACAGGATGTCCCTCTAACAATTACTATACTTGCAGTTTCTGCACTTACAACCTGTTTACTACCGACTCTGACAATTATCAGAGTAAGTTGAACCCAAAATTAATTAATTAACTTGTCTTTTCCATTCAGTACAACATAGAAGCACATGTGACTACATATTGATAAATGATAGAAAAACACATTAAGGCTATCATCTTTAAATTTACACTAAATATATGAGATTACATGTAAAGAATATATCGATATCTGAGATCAAAACACTCTTAGCTCAATATAAGGAAAGAAATCATCAAAGAGAATGAAACTTAAATGAGGATAAATCATATTAATAAAAAGTCAATTACATCTTAAGATAGCACTTCCTATGTGGCTATAGATTACTGCACTGTTGTTGTTTTTGCACAGTACCTTTTGAAAAGTAACGGGTTCCATACGGAACCAGTTCCGCGCATAACGGGTTCCGCGCGTAACGGGTTCCGTATGTAACGGGTTCCGTATGTAACGGGTTCCGTATGTAACGGGTTCCACGCGTAATGGTTCAGCGCGTAACGGGTTCCATGCGCAACGGGTTCCACGCGTAACTGGTTCCACGCGTAGTGGGTTCCAAGCGTAACAGGTTCCACGCGTAACGGTTCAGCGCGTAACGGGTTCCACGCGTAACGGGTTCCACGCGTAACGGTTCAGCGCATAACGGTTCAGCGCGTAACGGGTTCCACGCGTAACGGGTTCCACGCGTAACGGGTTCCACGCGTAACGGGTTCCACGCATAACGGTTCAGCGCGTAACGGGTTCCACGCGTAACGGGTTCCACGCGTAACGGTTCAGCGCATAACGGGTTCCACGCGTAACGGGTTCCACGCGTAACGGTTCAGCGCGTAACGGGTTCCACGCGTAACGGGTTCCACGCGTAACGGGTTCCACGCATAACGGTTCAGCGCGTAACGGGTTCCACGCGTACCGGGTTCCAAGCGTAACAGGTTCCACGCGTAACGGTTCAGCGCGTAACGGGTTCCACGCGTAACGGTTCAGCGCGTAACGGGTTCCACGCGTAACGGGTTCCACGCGTAACGGTTCAGCGCGTAACGGGTTCCACGCGTAACGGTTCAGCGCATAACGGGTTCCACGCGTAACGGGTTCCACGCGTAACGGGTTCCACGCGTAACGGGTTCCAAACGTAACGGGTTCCGCGCGTAACGGTTCAGCGCGTAACGGGTTCCACGCGTAAAGGGGTTCCACGCGTAACGGGTTCCACGCGTAACGGGTTCCACGCGTAACGGTTTCCACGCGTAACGGTTCAGCGCGTAACGGGTTCCATGCGTAACGGGTTCCATGCGTAACGGGTTCCATGCGTAACGGATTCCACAGGTAACGGGTTCCCTTTGACCTCTTCTGTTTAACCATTCAATTCAGGATTTAAGTGTGACAATTAAATCAATGAGGTAGATTAATTAGGCTTAATGTTCAATAAGAATAAACCAAACTTCTTTATTTTTTCAATTTTCATTATTTATTGCCTCGTGATCAACACATGCTCACTCTTCCATGTAGGTATGTTGAGTTCTTATTAAATGACACAAATATAACAAGTAAATACATGATGTATACAACTAATGTAAATTAACCATAAACATAAAATATCAGATGAAATAATCAACATTAAATTAATCTATATATAAATATATATATATGGCACTAAGTGGCGCGAGTTAGATATTATTGTAATGTTCCGGACCTTTGCCCGAGGAGATTTTCTCAATCTGGACCTTTTGGAATTTTAATTGAAGACCCCTGGTCTAAATGGACCATAATTTACTAAATGAACATCATGCTGTATTGAAGAAGACTTGAAACTAGAGATTGAGACCATAAACTCATGTTTACAATGTTTACTGAGGTAATAAATCAAGAGAGAAGTAGAGTCATTTTCTCATAGACTTCTATGCAATCAGAGGAGTCGCCCCCTGCTGGTCAGTAGAGAGAATGCAGGTTCAAGACACTTCCACATCGGCAGAGTTTGTTTGCGTCAAACAAACTCCGGACTTTGGGCCGGCAGACCGGTGTTCGTGTGAGTTATTGTGAACTTACGTCAGTGATGAAGTCAGCTTGTTGACGTACTTATTTTAAGCCCAACCATGATGTTCTTCCTAAAGTGAAGCAAGTGTTTTTGAATTTACAAAGTTAACCGCGTGTTTACTGAGACCCGTGTACCCAGTGCCGAGTTGAGATTAGAACGTGTGTTTAACTGTGGATGCCGATCCATACCAGTATACGGTGTTGGTCCGATAATGTACTCGTAATTGCACTACGCTACGTTTGTGTCGGGAAAACAGAACGTTGTGTCAGTTTAGTTAGTTCGTTACAGTTGGACAGTGAGGAACATCTGGTGAAAAATTAAACATGTTTTCAAAGTAATTGTTAGCACTGTAATGGTACTATCAAGTACTCATATGGGTACTCTGTATCGGCAAGTAGCCAAGTGTAATACTACTGCATCCCTACATGCATGCCTCCTAGTTCTTCATGAGACTGCTGTGTCAGCACGGAACCATGAAAAATGAAATGGCACACAAAAGGAAGGTGGCAGAGAAAAACCACCTCATCGCTAAAATATATTTTTAGGAGCGGGCGTTCGTACGTGAACGACAAAATGATAAGGAACATCCACAGTGCTCAGTAGTTTGTACAGAACGAGTGAGAGACGAATCTCAGTATACAGAAATATCTTTAATTTCATAAAAAGATTTACAAATATTTTACAAATGACACACATTAAGGAAAGGCAACAGATTTCGGCACACCCGTTGATATAGAAACAACACAAAGTTTTTCTTTAAAAATACATCTCTATGAAGTTAATCTCCGCGTTCAAATAGAAGTCGTAGGATTACGTTTCCCTTTAGTTTGGGCTTGATTTGTCTCTTATGTACAGTCACTGTCTCTATTTACATTGTGCTTGTTTTTTGTGGCAAACAAGGTTTTAAGTATAGCTGGGTAAAAACACACACACACACACACACACACACACACATTCCTTTGGATTCCTTGCTGGCTGCGGATGGAGTCCACAGCATCGTTAGTGTTAAGGCCACATCTCCGCTGACACTTTGGCTCAAAGTCGAAGACACTTTTGGACACAGAAGTGTCTCACGGTAAAGTGCACATGAAATGTCTTTGGTTTAACGGTTATCGCCATGTTTGTCTCTCGTTAAGAGAGTGACCTTTTTGCTCAGAGAGAAGCCTGTATAAAAAAGAAACAAAAAACAACTTTCTCTGTGCATCTTTGGAAGCTTCCAGTTAACTTTGGCTTTCTTTTTTTTTTTTTTTTTTGGCTCTTTAGCTTTTCAGCTGATTAAGGCAAGTTGTTAGGCGTTTAAAAGCGATGAAGCACAAAAGCGTCACCCACAGTCTCTTGTGTTTTATTTTTTCCTGGGGTAGAGTAAGATATGACGCTGTCCCGGGACGTCCAGGAGCTCAACTCCTGACTCCAGAATAAGTGCCCTTGTTGGGGAATTAAAAAAACAAAAAAAGTCCGGTCCCCCCTTCTCACTTCTCGTCGCTCACTGAGCAGTCCGCGGCGGAGACGTCCTGTATCTGGGAGATTTTCACCTCCTCCCCGGGGATCCCCACCTCCATGGGGATCTTCAGCTCTGCGGGGATCTTCTCCGCCGAGGAGCTGCGGCTGGACAGCTTGTCCATCTCGTCCTCCAGCTCTGAGATGCGCTCGGCGACGCAGTGGGCGGTGAGCCGGGCCTCGGGGTCGTGGTCCCAGCACTCCGTGATGGTGGCGCAGATCACCGCCACGCCCTGTCGAGGAGAGGAGAGGAGGAGAGAGCGAAGGAGGTGAGATTTACCAAGTGTTTGGGTGAACATCAAGTTACACAAAACCACCTAGAGTACTACTACACCAGAGCATGTTTCCTTCCTGCTAATGGAACACATTTGCCAATATACTGAACCTCGGTGGTCATGTTGCAATAAAAAAATAAAATAAAATAAATGTAATCAAACATGACGCATGACACGTGAAGTGAAATACATGCAGACGTTCGTAAGCTTGTTTCTATGTAGGTAGATGACAAATCAGTATGAATATACAGCAACAGAGTCAGAGTCAAATAATCAGCATGGAGTTGACTGTAAAGTGTAACTTTGGTATTTTTCAATTCAAAATATATTTTTGTGTCTAAGTGACTAATGGGGATACAGTTTTTTTAAACTGGTCCAGTGTCGAGGGAGAATGCTGCAGACGCAGCCGGCTGCAACATCATCGCTCCTCACCGTCAATGTGCGTCCACTAAACCCCACGGCGCAATAAATCCCTTTTTCTTGACTTATTGCTCCATCTGGTCCGTTTGTTATTGTGTCATGTAACTTGTGTCGTGGAAACGCTGAGTGAGAGTTGGAGTACAGAGAGCGCAGCTTAGTGTTAATCTAAGAGGTCTTCTATGTCACGGCTGAATATTGTGCTGATTTACACAATGTGGATGTGACGCGAGATTTCAGAACGAGACTTTGACTCTGAGCGTACAGACGGACTGGATCGAGCAACAAGAACATTATCCGTTATCATCTGTGTTAGTCTGACCTGATGTCTGATCCAGGTGTCGGGGATCTCGGGTCGTCCTCTGTCCCTCAGCACGCTGTCCTTCATGCTCTCCACACAGGGGTGCTCTCGCACCTTGGAGCCGTACGCCGGCTCGTAGTCCTTCACCTCTGCGGACACAACAAACATCAGATTTTGAGGTGAAAATAGAAATGTAAAAAGAGGAAGACAGAGAGAGAGAAACAGGTGAATAGGAAGTCTAATAAAGAGATAAATAGTTTCATGATGTCTCCGTGGGAGGGAAAACGATCTTCTTCTGAAACCGACAATTCAGCTACCGCGAACAAGCAATTAGTCTAAAACCTCAGACTGTACAGAGCTCCAACATAACAATCCCTCGTTTTTGTTTAGACTATTTCATGTCGAGGAACAAGCAGGGGCAAAAAGAAAAAAAATAGAGAGAGAGAGAGAGAGAGAGAAAGGGAGAGCATGACGTCGAAAACCATGAACATTTCAAAACAACGTTCCGGGATTGGGTCCAGACCTCATGAAACCGAGCTCACAACAGCTGCAGTCTGTGTTCAGCCCCCCGAGGAGAAGGGCTCTCTGGATCCTCACCGTTGCCGTGAAACGAGACACTAGCTGCTGCACGGTCGTCCATGAAAACGATATGCAAATATCTAACAAACAGTGTAAGGGTCATGTTCTGTGTACCCTTCTCTTGTTCTTACAGTTGTTGATGTATTCGCAGCTTTTCTCTGGGCATGTTAATTAAAATGAATTTAATGTTCACTGTCATGGGAAAGCATCATTGCCTTCAACAAGCAAATACGACTTTTGCTGGATTTTGGGAAGCTACCCCAAACTCATGAGGCAGCGCTACGCATGCTCGCGGATAGCTCAACGCTCGCTCAAGTTGTCTTTGAGACTTTAGAGGCGGGGATGAAATGGACAGCGTTATTATGAATCCTACTAGGCGGCAACCTCCGGTTCTGAAGAGCAAAGCCATTAAGGAAGTGTCTTAAAACTTGCATTCTCCTCTGGTTGCAAGAACCCGATTGTATGTGTGTCTATGAGAAAATGACTCTACTTCTCTCTTGATGTATTACCTCAGTAAACATTGTAAACATGAGTTTATGGTCTCAATCTCTAGTTTCAAGTCTTCTTCAATACAGCATGATGTTCATTTAGTAAATGATGGTCCATTTAGAGTCAAACAGACCATAAAGCAGAGTATGCTTTAGGGCGGGGCTACCTTGTGATTGACAGGTCACTGCTGCTGCCAGAGACGTATACGGCGTCTCTACGTCACTAGTCGCAAAAAGCCAAGTTGGCGATGGCCAAAATGCCAAATTCAAGGCTTCAAAACGGCAGTCTACAAACCGATGGTGATGTCACGACGACTATGTACACTAATTACACACAGTCTATGTGTAGCTTTAGCTTAGCATATCATTTCAAAATGAGGTGTTTTTTATCAAACAGCTCACAGAGAAAACGTTTAAGCTTAATTAGCCAGCTAGCTAAAGCTGATCAAAGCTGCTAGCGTCAAAGCGTCTGCTACATGAGTAGCTTTTTTTTGCTACCTCTGTCTGAAATCAAGGACTCATTGAATGTAAAGCTAGATAGACGTAGCTCAGTTGCGGCTGCTAAATTCCCCTTTGTGGTGAGATTACTTTCTTCTGGCTGGCCATAATCTGACTCAGCAGCTGCAAACCAATTTTGAATAACATGTGTTGTCCATGCTAATTAGCAGAATGGTATGATGGAATTCAGGAAAAGCCGCAACAGTTTGATTTAAGTGGTCTCTGCCGCTGTGTCCTCAAATACAGGAAGCGGGAAGGTTGGAGTAGAACCCCCGGACAGGAAGTTGGAGGTCTGGGATTGGGACTGTGTGCAGAGAAGCTGACTCTACAGGCCCACACTTCCTGTTTTTGACATGTGGAACTTCCCCAACCGTTTTTAGAGTTTTAAAAGCGGACCCAGCCGGGCCGGGCCAGGCCGGGCCTCGTTCCCCTGGAGCTTATTTATGCCAGCTTCTCTGCTGTTTAGATCTCCTGCTGCGGAGCTGGTATAAATACCACACATTTTCCTGGACTGGATACAGCTGAAAAACACAGAACAGCGCAGAGCGAGCTGACCTAAAAATGAGAAAGCTGGAAACAGAAATAAAAAGAGGTGGAGTGTTTCTAAACATCAAGACCGTAGCGAAAAAGGGTCCAATTTCATGCTCTGATGGTCAGTCCTCTTAAAGCCTGCACTTGTCCTCGTATTTCTGAGCGGCATCCGGGACACAGAGGCGTGGACAGACATGGAGACTCAGTCCATACGAGAGAAGTGCCGCCTGCTTCCCTTCAGCAGCTCTGGACATTTAAAAAGCTTTGAGAAGAATTCCCGTCTTTGGTTTGAGAACATATTTCTAAAGAGACTGCAACCAGAGCCTCGGTCTCACTGTCCCCCCTTTCACTGTCTAGGGGCCCTCGGTTTAAAGGCCGGGTATATCCAATCTGAGGGGGCGGAAGGCGGTTTACGACAGTTTCCTTTGCAGATTATCTGTCTGAGACCTTTTGTGGCCTGGAGGTTAGCAGGAACCTCTGTGGCTGGAAACGCTGTCTGGGATTTGCTATCTTGAAATAAAACACAGCTCCAAAGTTTTGGCGCCCAAGAGACCCAAAACTCTCAACGGGCGTCTCAACATGAGTCTGATCCCACACCGATGGCGGGCGAACGTCATCGTGGGAAGCAGAAGTGAACCTGCGTTTAGCTAATGAACCACACCCTCTGGTCAAAAGTCTTTTCTCCGTCCAATCCAAGCATTGGCCAATGTCCAGAGACAGCTGTGGGCTGAATTTCTTTTGCAACTTTGTAGCGAGCACATTGGGGTGTGGGGGGGGGGGGTGCTCTGCTCCTGGCCCGGAGGAGGAGAAGCTGCTGACGGGAGCAGAGCACTCCTCCTACCGCCGGAGCAGGTCGGAGGCGGAGCCGGATCTGGGTCCGTGCACGGCGGACTGGTTGCTGCCGGAGACTGAGCTGGAGGAGTTTCTGGTGAACCTGCATGATTTCGTCAGATTTTGCTCAGAATCAGTGACAAGCATCAAGAATGACTACATAGAAATAGTCAACCTTCATACTTATGAAGGTCATATAGAGGCATCCGTATGAAATCGACACCGTTTCATACCCAGTTAGAAGTTCCTCATAGTAACTTTAACAACACCGCCAGCTATTTCCTCCTGCCTGCAGCATTTATACAACGCTAAGTGCCTCCTGGCTTCACACACAGAAAAGTGAACAGGATCAAATATCTCATCCCCCCCCCCCCCCCCACGGCAAGAAAGTGAATTTCTCAAAACATCAAAGTCTTCTTTGTCCTCTGAAACGTCCTCTGTCCATCAGGGTCACCCACTTTCACCGGTCTTCTGCCAAAAAGGCCGCCTCCCTTCATGCACCACAAGCCTTTTTTTCCCGCTTGGCACGGCGCAAAACTCTTCGCCACGCTCCGTTACCCCGCGTAACCCTCCGCCCTCCCACTGCCGCACCCTGCAGGCTAATTCAGGACACCTAAATGAAATGCTACACAGAGACACACAGAGAATGTGCTATAACCAACAACAACAACAATGCCGGTTCAGCGGTAGTATTTCTATCCACCATTCTGTCCCCTGTTGCCGGGGTGGAGGCAGAGGACGGACACACACACACACACACACCTATACACACACACACACACACACACACACACACACACACACACAGATTGAGACATAAACAGGGCAAGATGAGGGCGTTTGTGCGGCACCTCCCTCTCTCTCGTCCTCTGTGTCTACGTTTCTGCGTCTGAAATAAACACACACACACACGCAGACAAACACACGCGTGTTGGAATGTGACTGTCTGGTTCTAAATGTCTCAGACTGTCTAGAAAAAAGCCCAACTAGGCGGAGAGAAGGAGGGAAGGAGGTGGACCGGAGAGAGAGTCCCTCTCTACTCCAAGGAGAGCAGACGGGAGGAAACACAAACGTGTTTTTTTTTTCGTGTGTACTTCAACACCAAACCTCAGGACTTCTTGTCTTGTCCAAACGGTTGTTTGAGGGTCAAGACTTGGTTTTAGATTTGAAAGATAGGTTGGGATTCGTTCCCCCTCTCCATACAAGGAGAAAGTGTAAAGTCCGTCCATACACTGATGACACGTCGATTACATTACTTTCTCTGTCGTTTTTCCTTGTTTTTGTTATAGCAATAAAACTAATTTAGTTCATTTATCATTGCCCACGTTCATCAAATAAAAACTTCTGATTTGAGATTCTCTGCTCCGTACAGCAGTGAGAGGGAACCACGGTTTATTTATTTTTCTGATGTGTTTTTTAGCTGAAGCGGGCTACACTGCAGCCATCAGAGAGTTTAACCCTGTGACCACCAGCAGCTCTCACCGCCGCGATGAGGCTGCCGAAATGAGCCCCGCAGACACACGGCCATCCATCGTTAAGGGTCCAGTGCTTACAGAGACTGAGCATCAGCCAATGTCTGTTCTTGTAAAAGGTCCGGTGTAGTCTCCAACACTTGTGTTGTCACACGTTTATTAAGTGTTGGGGAAATGTCCTCACTGTAGCATCCCCACGCCATGCCGACTGAAACAATCCCTTCCATTTTTTAATCTTCACATTTAACCTTCTGGAAACCCAAGCTGTATCAGGGTGTTTTTTTGTTCCCTTCATGTTTTATTCTCTGTGGCCTTGTTTTTCACTGCAATATATATATATTTGGTTCGTGCAATTGGTTTATTTTTGGCCAATTTTTAGATTAGACATGTAGAATGAAGTGATTTTGATACAATATCACAATTTTAAGCTTAAATATGGTTGTTTTTTTCTGAGGCGATAAGTACTGTTTTTACAGTTTCTGGCTACGATAAACTGTGACTTGACGGCGATTTAGAAATAAAAAATGCCTTTCAACCCCACCAGCCAATTTGGGGTTCAGAGGGTGAGCACACACACACACACACACACACACACACACACACACACACACACACACACACACACACACACACACACACACACACACACACACACACACACACACAGCCAGCTGAAACAGGTACAGTATCCGCTCCCTCTCTCCCCCTGATTTCCTGCCCAAAGAAGGGCAACAGCGGAGTTCAGATCGTCTCCCTCACATATCAGACATTCCTAAGATTCCCGCTGCAGACCTGGAGCTGAGGTCGAGGTGCAGTCCGACAGACGTGACCGTCAAACCCCCCCCCCCACCCCCCCGCCCCAGCCACCGCAAAAAACAGGAAACAGTAGCCTCAACCTCCTGTCTGCTCTATGTAGGTCACACACGTTGTATATATGGACTCTCAGATTACAGTATGCACAATCATGTGCAATATGATGATAATTCATCCACTTCTTCTTAAGAAATGGATGAAAGTACGTCTCAAGATTTGTGGCAGAGAAGAAAGGTTTTCTTGCAGACAGTCTGGTGTCATTAGAAGTCTAAGGACATGATCTTGTCTAAGAAAAGTTGCATAACTAATGCAACCTGTATATACTGTATGTCTTGCATACAGACCTGTCTATAGTCCATTCCAGCCATGCAGATTGGATGCCTATATTACTCATGCTTATAGTGTTTATCGTAACTAAAACATTTTCCCTTCAAGATTCCTCAAAAGGTTATTCTTTTTTTCTTTTCAGAGCAACGGACATGCCAAATAGATTCCTCTGGTGGTGTAAAATACTGACTGACGTTGGCTTTGTGGCCTCGACATTTTGGATGTTACTACCGTGGCTTTTTGCAATCAGAAGTGACACAAGTGGGTGGAGCTAAATACAACTGAACGCTGAATAAGACATTTTTAGGTGACCAAATAGTTCAAATCACCTTCCATGAAGTGGAAACAAAGGGTTAAAGCTCCAAGACGAAAACACAAACAACTCCCAAACCAGACAACGCTGTGGTAGTGACCTGTCAATCACAGTAAGCCCGCCCTAAAACATACTCCTCTTTATGATCTATTTGACTGTAAATGGACGATAATTTACTAAATGAACATCATGCTGTAGTGAAGAAGACTTGAAACTAGAGATTGAGACCATAAACTCATGTTTACAATGTTTACTGAGGTAATAAATCAAGAGAGAAGTAGAGTCATTTTCTCATAGACTTCTATACAATCAGAGGAGTCGCCCCCTGCTGGTCAGCAGAGAGAATACAAGTTCAAGACACTTCCACATCGGCTTCACTTTTCAGAATACTAAAGACCTTCATCGTCAGTTTCATCAAATCCCAATTTTTTTTTACTCAATCAATTTACTGTTAATGGTGCCAAGGTGGGTGAAGTATTCCTTTAAGTGTTTATCTTTATTTTTGTCTCATCTGTGTAACTGTAAAACAACATGAGGTGCATTTAGGACATTATCAAAGCTGCACTAATCCATATTTTGATATGACGTAGATGTTGCTCGTGGTGAGGTACCCACAGAGAATTCTCAACCATCATGTTTCTATTCATATAGCCCAATATCTGGATGTGTAAATAGGCAATTGTTTGCTATGACAACATCATAAGGTGATAATATCCAGTTTCCAGTTGTGTACAGCGATACACATTTCCTTTAGCTGTTTCCTGCACCGGAGTGAAGGGGAGTTAATTATCAACAGAAGCAGATGCTGCCTCCACTGCTACATGCCAGGACCGCTGACATCGCTACCGGCCAATCGGATCGCCCGCTGAACTTGTTGTGATAACCCCAAAACGTATGGCGCCAGTTGTTCCTGTTGAGTTATCTCAGTGGTTGACACTTCACCTCAGCAGGATCTGTTTTCTTCTCTAAGTGTGTGCTTGTGTGATACATGACATCATACTTCCCACAGCCTGAAACATGTCATTAATGAGTATGTGTGTGTGTGTGTGTGTGTGTGCGTGCACTGACCTCCGACGGCTTCACACCTGGACGTCATCTCCCAAAGCACAAGGGCCATGGAGTAGATGTCGGTCTGTTTGAAGGACTCGATGTTCTCCAGGTTGAGTCGGGCCTCCAGCACCTCCGGAGCCATGTAACGCGCCGTGCCCACCTGCGGCACAGAGACACCAGGAGGGGTTAACACGCTAGTAGGCTACACACTCGGGTCGCGCCGGTGAACACACATATTGTAGACCCTTCCACTGTTACTGTAAAGCTGTTAGAATAGTGGCCTATCTTCTATTTGCAATTAATATGCATTCAATCCAGTTCTATTATTTAAATTAAAATGATCATCTACTCTGGCTAAGGTAGCTGATCAAGAGTAAAATAATAGCTGTGATTTAACTGCACGTGGGACTGTTGGGACTGTTAGTACTCTGGCTGTGGTCTTACAGTGAACAGTGTGTACAGTGTGATGAGAGGGCACGTGAGCCCTTGTTGCTGTACTTCATCTCCTTGGAGCAGAGGCTGCATTCAGCAGACCTGCCTCATCAATGTATTTAAAACACTGTGACAGCAGGAAGCTGTACTCACGTCTGTTTAGACCTCCACCTTTATCCAGGCCCAGCTCCACTCACAGCTCAGCCCTGAGTCAAGCTGCACTACACAAACAGCCTCCTCTTCATTAAACTCTTTGACCTCATCATCTCATCAGTGTCTGGGCCTCACTTTGGGTCATAATAACTTGTATGACCCCGGATGTCATATTTTATGACGTCATCATGACCAAACATCTGGCCGGTGGCTAGCAGTTAACGGTGCTAACAGTGCAAACAACGGCAGCAGTGCCGACAGAGATAACAGTGTTTACCTGATGGGGAACCGGAGGGTGGGCGCTACGCTTCCTCTCTCCTCTTTTTATGGTCTATTTGGGTCACAAGTGTTGGTATAATAAGTTTGTCAACTCTCTCTCACCTGTCCCTGCTGCATTTCCAGCCGGTGAGTCATATACAAGCACAGGACAAAGTCCCACTGACAGGCTGAGAAAGAGATGGAGCTGCCCTGAGGAGCTTGCATGTCACAACAAAGCCTCTACCTCTTCGTTCATCCCTCGATTGCCTGTCTGTCTCTGTCAGATGTCTTCTGTCAGCAAACAAGGTGTGTCTTATCAAAGCACCCAGAGGGACTTACAGTAAAGAGGGGACATCAAAACAAACACAGCCAGCTCATATCTCACCAAAAAACAACAAAGCTAATTGAATGTAAACAGAGAGACGTGCCAAAAGAGCAGATAATATACTTTCTCTTTAAACCCACAGATGTAGCAACATGCTGTATGCAACACCTTACAGAAGTACTTTGGTTTCAACCACTGTGAGTCAAGACAGACGGGGGGCCGTCCCAGGGTACAACTTCAGAAGTGTTGATGTCATATTCAGTGAAGGGAAGTAACCAAGTACACAACTTTGCTCTTGTATTTCCATTTCCTGCTGCTTTATACTTCTACTCCACTACATTTTGGGAATTAGGGAATTATTGTACTTATTTACGACATTTAGGACAATTTGAATTACTAGTCACTTTTCAGATTAAGAAAAACACATACATCCATGTTTACAATGTTTACTGAGGTAATAAATAAATAAATAAATAAATAAAGTGAGAAGTTGAGTCATTTTCTCATTGACTTCTTTTTGCAACCAGAGGAGTCGCCCCCTGATGGTCATTAGAAAGAATGCAAGGTTTTCGGTTGGGTACATTTTAAAGATCTAACATGCTCTTGCTGGTGTTACCTATCCAAGTTGAAGTCGCGGAGTTGAGTACTTCTTCCACCACTGGTCATACTTGTATATGATGACTATAGACAGGTTGCAGTTGACTCTTTAGATCATTTGGAGGACTGCAGGTAAGTTCAGTACCTTACTCAAATGTGCTCTTTGAACTAAGTCACAACATCAAGAAGAAAAGTGATTCAAAGAGACTTTTTATCTGACCTGTCCACTGTTGGCCAGGTCATCCACAGTCAGAGTGCTGTCCAAACGGAGTCCCAGCCCAAAGTCACACAGGCACAACGTCAGGTCGTTCTTCACCAGGATGTTGGAGCTCTTCAGGTCTCGATGGACTATGGGCACCTTTAGGGTACGATAGAAGGATGGGGGACAAAAGTACTTATTAAATAAATAAAAACACAATACATTATATACAAAGACATTTCACATTAACACAGCTGGCATTTGGCAGATGTGTTGTTTGCTGTTCCTAGTTCGACAGTGTGTCAGTTATTATGATTAGTGAAGATTTCTTCGCTCTGTCCAACCTTAGGGCGTCCACAGAGGAGGCGGTCACTGTGCAGGTGGGCGACGCCCTGGGCCAGACACATGCCCAGCACCTGCAGCTCCTCCCAGCTGATCACGTGACGCGTCAGGTGCTCCTGGAGGGCAGAGGGATTCATAACAGGTTAAGATTGTAACTTATGAATGAAAAAAACTTTACTACATTTATCTGACAGCTTTAGTTATTAGTTACTTTACAAATTATGATTTGATGAAAATATGACAATGTAAAAGTACAGCTGAGATGAGAACATGTAAAACATTGTGTGGGTCCAGCTGCTGCTTGGTCTTTTAGTAATGTTAACAATTGTAATGTATTCGTAATAATGATGACGTTTGGACAAAACAAACACGGTGAAGGTGTCACTTTGAGTAATTGTGACGGGCATTTCTCACTTTTTTCACTATTTCTACAAACCAAACAATCAATTGATTAATGAAGAAAATAATCAGCAGATTAATCCATAATGGAAATAATGAGCGCCACCTCAAACCACAAAACAGTAAAATCCTGTAATAATAATAATAATCTTATGAAACAAAATATAATAATATAACAGTCACAGGGGACATTTTTCTACTTTTAAGTACATTTACTTAAAGGGTACCTATAGTATTTTTCAACCTGGGCCACATGTTTTTTTCGTCTAAGTGACTAATGGGGACTACATTTTATTAAAACTGGTCCAGTATTGAGGGAGAACGCTGCAGACGGTAGCTGCTTAGGGGCAACTCCTCACCATCAATGTACAGACCGGATCGAGCGATAATAACGATCTGAGTCTGTCAGTGGCAATAACAAGCTCTTTAAGTGGACGTACATTGACGGAGAGGAGTTGCACTGAGCCATTACATAGCAGTCCGTTTAGCGGCTGGCGTCTCCGGGGTTCTCCCTAAATACTGGATTCATTTCAGAAAATGTAATGTCCCCATTACTCACTTGGACACAAAAATATAGGAGTATAGGGTCCAGGTTGATAAATGTATAAGTTACCCTCTAAGGAAATGGTCTGAATACTTCCCCAACACTGCCCTAAAGTAATACTGCCCTACTCATGTTGGGTTACCCTAAAGTGGCGGTCTCACCTGTAGGTTTCCTCTGTGGTGGAAGGCGGTGATGAGCCAGTACTGTTTCTCCACCCTCCTGTCCTCAGCCGTCAGGAAGTGGAGGATGTTCTCGTGCCGGAGGTCCGTATTGGAGAAGATGTCCTTCTCGTTCTTCCAAGAGGCGTACTCCTCGTAGGGGAAGATCTTCACGGCCACCGTCTCGAACTGATCCGAGGTGGTCTGCTTCAGCTTGGCCTTGTACACCTGGGCGAAGCGACCCTTTCCCACCTGGGACGGGATCAAAAGTGATGACATTGGTGAGAATTTAAGTTTGTGTGGTTTAGAGCAGAACAACTCTGAAGTGCCACGAGGTCTGTACCAGCATATCCAGCTCTATGGGCAGTGGATCGGTGTTGTGGTTCAGGTGGTTGGCGTGCGTCGAGCTGCTGTCCGACCCGTCGTCGTCCATCATGATGGCGCAGGCGTCGCTGCAGTCCAGCCCGCCGGCTTTCGGCTTGCGCTTCTTCATGCTGCTCTCCCACTCTTGGCTAATGCGTCGCCGGTAGGCTCGGTACCAGTAGAACATTCCGGCAACCACCACTCCCATCACCAGCAGGGGTAGCAGGCTCACCAGGATCACCGACACCAAGGGATCGGCCGGGGTTGGATCCACGACTGGGAAAACAAGACAGATGATGAGATGGAGGTCTTAAGAGGTTTTTGTAACTGTGCAACACCGGGACAAAGTGGAGTGTTAGGACTGTTAACGCAGCCATGTAAAAGCCTTCCATTGAAGAAAGCTCATTAGTAGCGTAGCGGTAGATTGGCTTAGGTTGGTTGAACTGATGTACTGCGATCAAAGCTGTGTGTTGAACGCCGGCTTTGAACGTGGCTCAGCCAGTCGCAATCAAGGACCGGAACTATCCGTTTTGTAATGTTTGGTTTGTGTTAGTGACTTGAAATAGCTGTGACATGTGACGTGTAGGATATCGGAAGTAAAGCGAGGCTGATATCAAATACCCTGGATCCCTCGTGCAGGTGTAGGCCATTTGAATCCATCACAATGAAAACTACTATGTATTAGTAGTTTGGAACCCAAACGGCGTCTGGATTCCCTTCATGTCATGTTTTATCTAGCACTCATGAAACATTCTTTGGAAGGTGGCGGTGTAAAAGCAGGTCTTTGTAGGACACACCTAATTTGTGTGCTTTGGGTTCTGCATACAGAAGCACACTGCAGTTTCCTCCCACTACTCCTACAGAAACAGTCCAACACAAGCGAGGCCACCACGGTGAAGTTATTCTTGAGGCCTGTGCTATGAAAACTAAAAAACGCGCTGTTCCCCAGCTCTATGGAGATGTAAATCATGTGTTTTAACGATGAGCAAAATATATTCATAAATATACTGTATATATACAGTATATATATATGTATCTGTATCTTTATGTTTGTGAACTCAGCAGGGGGAAGACTTTGCACTATGTCAATAGGCCTACTGTGGAAACTGCCAACAGCCATGACAGCTTCATGAGCTATATCATTAACTACCTCCTCTGACTCGGACTGCCAGCTCGGACGAAAACGGCAGCCAACCCTCGGAGCTCCAGCGACGGGGAGAAAACAGTCGGAAGCCTGTCTGCCTCGGTTTGGCCCGGCCCCGGCCTGCTTTGGCTGGGCTCCTTTTCAAAGGGTTTCTCACTCAGTCTCTGTCGGGGAACATGACCGTCCTGCGCCAAGCCGCCACATTGGCAGGCCATGAGGAGCTCTGGACCGAGGGCTGACCATTGACTTGCGTCTAATTTGTGTTCAGATTTTCCTCACAGTGCTCTTGAATGAGCCCTACAAATGTCACAAGTATCATTAAATACATCAATAAATTAGACCGTCTTTCACTACCTCATCGAATTCATGTATTTCTTATTTTTCTCACCAAATATTTCCCATTTTGAATTCCCATTTGATTGGTGAAAAGTATCTAAGAACATTTACTCAAGCACTGTACCTAAGTGCAATTTTTAGGTACTTTACTTGAGTATTTTAATTGAATTATACTTCATGCTTCTACGCCACTAAATCTCAGAGGGAAATGTTTTTTTGTCACTACATTTATTTGACTTATATGAGTTTATGAAATGCAATGCGTTGTTATACCATCCAATAGTATAAACAAATTAATACAATCAGCTCTGCTGCAGACAGCAACAATATTAAAATACACCTTGTATGTTACTGCATCAATAATAATAATCTTATATTATAATATGTAATAATGTAACAACTAATGAGCTCATTTGGCTGAATGATGAGTACTTTTACTTATACTACAAGTACATTTTCTTGGTTATATACTTTTACTTAAGTAAGTATGGATGAATGCAAGACTTTTACTTGTAACAAAGTGTTTTTTAAATTGTTAATCAATACTTATTTAATTTTAAGTAATTTTACTAAACAGCCTAATGATGCATTCAAATGGAATCAGGCAGACGAACAACACCCTGGACGGCACGGGTGATGGAAGGAAATACATTAAATCAATTAAGTCTACTATTTTATGTAAGTATTCTAGTAATGCATGTAGCTATGAAATGCAGCTTTCTTTTAATATGCTCAGCAAACGTAAACAACTTTTCTCCTTGCGTGAGTGAGCGAGTGAGCTATGTAACATCTGGGTCTAAATTTCGTCGCGGAGGAGGGCGAATATTTCAACCTTGGACGGCAATGGCGTCTACCGTTACCGTTGCCGGTATTCTCTGCCAGCCTCACCTAATTTTACCACCTTGCTCTCGCCCACTACATGATATCCATCTTGCCGTCTACCATCTGCCTGATTCTGTGTGAATGCAGCATGATGCTCATATGCTAATGAGATGGACATGTTCTTACATGTCCAGTCCAGTGTTAAGCGTCTTGCTACAGTGTCAATGTATTGTAAAAGCAGCCACAGCATTTTAGCTAGAAAGCTAGTGCTACTAAAGCTAGCAAGCTAATGCTACTTAGAAGTCTTTGATGTTTGGTATATTTGACAGTAAATCACACAGGTCTATAAAATGTGAAAAATGCCACAATTAAGTCTAAGGCCTATTTCCATGCACTTGATGACGAAGATAATATAAGCAAGGTGTGTGGGGACCATCCCTCTGTCTTTAAAGAAGTGATTGTCTTTGAATCCTTCATGTACGCTGTGTGATCATGCAAGGTAAAAATATTTAGTGGAATATCTTCATCTTGTGGTTGAGTGTGTGTGTGTGTGTGTGCGATTGTAAAGCAGTAAATCTCAGTAGTTACGCAGCCGATCAGACGGTGCCAACACAAACTGGCAATAGGACTCGTGTTGCCTTTTCCAATCAGTATGCCAGCTCATGCAGTGTTCGTGGAGGTTTGACACATCATTCAAACTAATAGAGGGATCCTCGCCTCCGGCTTGCAATTACACAAGCTATGTGTGTTTCAGGATGTGAAAGCTGGGATTTCAAACGATGCCATCTCTGACTCACACTCTTAAATGCTCTAACCAGTTGCTAATTACTTGGATCCTCTCGCTGTTTAGTGAATAAAAAAATAATAAAAAAAATTTCCGAGGAAAACGACACAGCCAGACATGATTTCATGTTCGAAACAGGTGATGGGCGGATAGATGGAAGTCATCGTAAACACTGAGGAGGTCGAAACACACTTCGCCGTGCCAGTTCGTCTGCTGCGCCAGCAAAACAACTCCAATGAGGCTTTGAGTCTCATTATTCACGTTGACTTGATCAAACATACCCACTCAAAACCATTGTGGCTTATAATCCGCAATTCTTTCTGGCGTGTGTTGTGACTTCTCCTTGCATCTTTTCCAAAGGTAATGAATGACTCCTTGTGTCAACCAACTGTAACAGTGATATGGAGACGGATGATGTCATATCTAGCAGCTTCATGATGATGTCTACAAATAGCAGCTAAGTGCTGATAAGACGGCGCTCTAGTGGAACCACGGGCGACCTTGTGGTGCTTTGATTTCTCATAAAGTCAATCATGAATTGCATGAGAATGAACGGTAAAACAAGGCTACTGTGTCTTTACACTATGAGGAAAATTAAAGCATTTATCTGAGCAAATATCGGATGGATTCTTCAATTAGAACATCAGCATTTAGAGCTGTGAGCACAGACTGTATATAAGAAGTGGAAGTAGTCACTGTCATTGGTTTTCTGGCGAAGGTTTTGAAGCCTTGAGTTGTCGCCATCTTGGTTTTTTACCCGTGCCATTTTGTTTCCCAACGGGGAAAGCCACAGGACTCCATTGACAAAATCTGTAATTTTACCTCGAGGAACACGGGAGTATACATGCAAAAAAAAAAAAAACTACCCCTTTCAGCTATTTCCAAATGGCTGAATGGGTGTTTCTGCTGCCCCCTTCCACAGCTACTTCACCTTGTCTTCAGACAGCGGATTCTGATGGGGAAAGCCACAGGGCTTCATTGGCAAAAGGTAATTCGACCTCACAGAACACGGGAGTACACATACAACGCCACTTCCATAAATCTGAACTACCCCTTTCAGTTATTTCAAAGCGGCTGAGTCTGCATTTTAAAAAAAAAACCTGGACAACACCACCAACGGAGTTGACCTATGAATATTTGCTGCTGGTTATAATCCCTTTTGTGTGCGCGGCTCCTAGGTTTAAGCTACGTTAGCATTATGTTTGGGTTATATGTCATTATATGAAGTTGTTTACCATCTTTCCCTGTGGAGTTTTTACTCTCGTGAACGTATATAAATAACCTGCCTTTATCCGGGCTGGTATCATATTATGTTGGAGCAGTCAGGAGGAATCCTGCCACAGGGAGGCTGGTGACACCGACTAAAAGTGATTATCACACTCACTATTTACTTGTCATGGTAACCATCCCCTCCCTCCAACATCTCTCCGTCTACTTCCTCATCCCATCTCAGTGGTCTCTGTTTTTCAACAGCAACAGTTGGCCTGCTTCCCTATAAAGCAGTCTGCTGTGTGACTGAATGACTGGTGCATTCCCTGACAGCAAGCCAAGATTCCACAGTTAAGGAGGAACAGTAAAAAAATAGGAAGACAAAAAAAAAAATTTAAACAGCCATTTTTTCCTTCAATGCTCCGTTTCCATCTTGTCCTCTTCCTCTTTGTCGGCTGCACCAAGAAGTGTTTCTAATTTATTATTCCCTTTTCTTATTTTTATCTCTTCCTTATCATCATCCCAGGGCGTTGAAAATCCCCACTTGATGTCACGAGGAAGATTTCATTCATCATGAAGGATATCAAAATAAGCCATGAAACAAATTAGGGGGGGGATCAAGCGACGTCTGCCCACAAACTTGGACTGTACGAGTGAAGGAATCCATGCCGGAAATGAATTGGCTCCACCTCCGATCTCATTCCTCACATAGCGGGCCTCCAAGCATGCAGAGCTGACTTTGACGAGAGCACAGCTGTAAATGCAGCACTAAAACAAATAGCATGTTACTGTGACAAGTATTTACTATCAATGCCTCCCCTTCCCACCAAAAACTATGGTCACGAGCTCCGAAACACATGTGTAACTGACATTGGCTGGGAGGCGTCTGCTCCGAATCATCTTTACAGGATCTTAATTAGAAACAACTGCCGTGTCACAGAGGCCCAGCGCCCTCAGAGTGAGAGCACATGGATCCCATCTATATCAAAGTGCACGCACTGATAGACCATAATGCTGATTGGCTGCGACGGACATGATTTTTGAAAAATACCTAAATTCTGGCCCGTTCGTACAGAACTGATGTAGAAGCTGAAGAGTAAAATTAGTCTCCGCTTACCCTGCTTTTGGTAAGCAAACAAAAAATATAATTCGTCGTAAATAAGTCAGGTTTTATAGAAGTCTATGAGAAAATGACTCTACTTCTCTCTTGATTAATTATCTCAGTAAACATTGTAAACATGAGTTTATGGTCTCAATCTCTAGTTTCAAGTCTTCTTTAATACAGCATGATGATTTAGTAAACCATAGAGCGGAGTATGCTTTAGGGCGGGGCTACCTTGTGATTGACAGGTCGCTACTCTACACAACTCCACCGCATTCCATATACGGTCAATATTGTTCATTAGTTGCAAAAAAGCCAACATGACGGCCAAATCACAGAACTTGGGGCTTCAAAACGTAAGCCCACAAACCAATGGGTGACGTCACGGCGACTGCATCCACTTCCTACATACAGTCTCTGCTTGTGCCGAGCCGATGAAGCAGTTTGCTAGCTATAGCCTGAGAAAATATTTAATTCACAGTGCCGCTCAAAGCTACCGGCAACTTTTAAGGTGGAATGTTTTCTTACATGTTACTCGATGCACGAGTTATTGTCGGGAATCAATCGACACAGCTTAAATGTCAATGTGACTTTGACCAGTCCATTTGTTTTGATTGGCTCTCTTGCATGACATACATGATTGAATCTTCAAGTGCTCAAAAAAAGATATGTGAATAGCAACTGGATTATGCTAATTGCTGAAAGTAAATTTACTCACTTTTAGTGCAAAAGCGGCGGAGCGTTGTTCCAGTGCGCTGTTCCTGTGCGCTCCAGTAGCACGACGCGTCAGTTAAGTTGGCGGTTCGTCGATGTGGCCTAGACCAGTGTTTTTCAACCTTTTCTGAGCCGCGGCACACTTTTTATATTAAAAAGATCCCGCGGCACACCAACAACCAAAAACGTTACAAAATGATACCTTTTAGCATAATACAGCATACATGCCATAATGTTAAACTCAATCTCAGAGAGGGCCAAAACTAAACATTGGGACTACGTTGAGGGCCAAATAGAGTCACCATTTAATAAACAGGATAGAAGGGATATTGGATAAAGTGCAAAAAGAATACATGTTTAGGTAGACTACATTATTTTATGCATAGAGCCAGATGTTTGGCATCTTTTCTTGGCTGCCAGTTCATTAATATCTGGGGTTAGGTTCTGTTGAAACACTCAAGATGGAGTGAAGGTGTGCATCAGTGAGACGACTCCTGTGTGGCTTTTTGTTCCTCTTCATCACAGAGAAAAGCTGCTCACACAGGTATGTGCTTCCAAACATGCAGAGCGTTTGAGCAGCATGTAGGCGGAGTTAAGGCATCGTTTTGGGGATGAAGCTTGGAAACTGTGCAGCGCCCTCAGAGTCATACTTTGCCTTGAGTGTCATTACACTGGAGGTCTATCAGCTCCACAGGTGCTCTTTACACGTTAACTGCAAACGGATTGCTGAGCAGATCAAATTTAAATTTCTGAGCTGCAAAGTCGGCAAATCGCAGAGTGAACTCCGTGCCAAGTGCGCCCAGTTTATCAGCAAAATTCGCAGTCTGGAACACAGCGGTGGAGACTTTTACTGCATCACACATGTCTGTGATCACATGTCTGTGATCATACGTCCCCGTCCCTGAAGCTGGAGGTTTAGCGCAGTGAGATGCTTCGTTATGTTGCACAAAAAGCCAGCTCACATCGCCACTTTTCGTCCCGGAGCTCTGTGGTGTGGCGGGCCAGTTATGATAAACGTATGATATTTTCTGTCGGGCCGTTGTACCGAGGGCCGGATATATGCTGACGATGTAATGACAAGTCTCAATGTGTTGATCCTTACTAGGCTTTTCATCTGGGTTATTTTGTCCAGGGCCCAGTTCAGAGTCTGCATTTTTCCTTTTCAAATATTTCTCCATCGCTGTTCCTCTTGTCACCTCAACCTCTCATTTCATTCTACTGTCCTAAATTAACAAGGTCATTACTGCGCTACCTACTGCCACCCACTGGCATGGAAGAGTATTATTACTTAGCCAGCCACTATATTGCAGCTCAGACGCTCAACAATGGCAAAGTATTTGCAGCAACTAAATAAAAAATTTTTGGACTCATTAAGTGAAATTGGACATTTTCCCACGGCACACTTGGCGATCTCTCACAGCACACTGGTGTGCCGCGGCACAGCGGTTGAAAATCACTGGCCTAGACTGCCTCTGAATATGGTCGAAGCAATCAGATCCCAAAGCGTCCTCAATGCCTCTCGGGTCCATTCACCCCTCTACTTAAAGTCCACTGCCAGGTGTGAACGGGGCCTCTGATCTATTGCTGCTGCGGGATCACAATGTTCACTCCCTCGTGGCGACATTTGTAGCATTTGAATGTACAAACACCCTCACTCACATAAACCGCAGGCACAAACACTATTACGAGAGCACATCACAAGAATGTAACGCTGGGGCAGAACAATATGAGGCATTCGTGGAGGAATAAACCATGGCAGTTGTCCAGTAAACAAACAAGGACTTCCTGCTGCATGTGTCCTCAATGGGAGGAAGGAACCACAACCCTTACCCTCAGGGGCTCTGTGTGTGTGTGTGTGTGTGTGTGTGGGGTGGGGGTGGGGGGGGGGGGGGTTCAGTAAGAGATGCACACTGACAGACACACAGATAGATTACTTTTTACAGAAACCACTCATTTGATAGAACTACTGAACTTGAATTTAGTATGAAGTGCTTCCCCTTTTCCAGTTCGTCTTGATGCTTGTTGCTTATTGATCACCGTATGGATACTGATCTCTAGCGAGTGACAAATCCATCCAGCTGACCTCATTTGCAGAAGCTTTTGGCAGCGGAACATTTTACATTTTTACAAGATTGAAGAAACATCGTTAGTTCTGTAGGTTGACTTGTATAAACCCGACTGGCTGTGTTCATCTCGTCCTTGCTTGTCACCATTTGCTTGGCTGCTTGTCCGCTTCTACCTTTTATATATAGTTAGGTAAGTTTGCTGGACATGTAATCCCGCCTACAAAACTCTGATTGGCTGACAACTTCTCGAGGCATCAAAAAGTCAGTTCACAAACCCATGGGTAACGTCACGTTGACTACGTCCACTTCTTATATACAGTCTATGGTCTGAAACCAGATGCGGGCCAGGTAATAATCTGCCATACACTACAAGTGGCCACTTTCTTAGGTACGCCTGTAAAAATCTGATGCAATCCACTACAACAGCCCTGCCTTAAAAGGAACCGGTCAGTGGCAGAATGTCGGAGATGTCGACAGAAGAGATGTCCACCTTTCTCTTTTGGAATTCCTGATCTCGAATCCAATCCACAGGAGGCAATTTGGGGACTGAGAAGCTAGAAGGAAATGTTAATTGAAGTATCAACTCTATGCATCTAGTCTTGAGGTTATCGAGGGACTCGTAAACCACCTCGTATAGTTTTTATATGGATTAACTGGTTTCAGCCATGTGAGGTTTTTTGTTGCTTTCAGGAAAGGTCTTCTTTTGGTTGTATTCGATTTGAAGAGCATCCACCGATCCTTTTTTACCTTTGTTATTTGCCTCCTTGATTGTGTTTTGTGAGAATGGAAGTTCCTCGTCAATACATAACTTAATTTTCCATCGCGGCCCAATTCCCAACAGGCCTTATACATATAAATCGTGACAGGAGCGAATTTGTGCGTAAAATGAACTGCAATTTCCTCGTCACCTTATATCATCTTGAATTTGTAAAACAACCATATATAGGAGATATGCTTTGTTTTAGGCATGTGTTATTGACATTTACACATGATAAATACTTTCTCATACTAAATGAGACCAAGTGAATGTCACTACGGAGGTGTTCTCTGTCTAGTTCACCATGTGCTGGAGATGTTTCTGATTTGAGTTAAACACAGACAGGAAACCATATGTCTGAGCTCTCCAGCGTGACTGGTCTACACCACACACACACACACACACACACACACACACACATACACACATACACACACACAGAGACGCTGAGACAGACACTCCACTTTTCTTCTCAGCAGCCAAACACACGGCGCAGAACGCATGCAGCTGCCTGTCTTGAGGATTGCCCGACCGGTGTTTACGTGTGATGCGAAACACCGCGTTTCCACTTCCTGTTTGTGATGACGGTGCAATATCCAGTCAATTCACACAGCACAGTAGCGAAACCACAGTGAGACCTGAAATGACTTCTGAAACACATGCGAAACAGCTTCACACGCCGATGTACACACATGTCGGCGGTCGGAGAGAAAGGAGGAGGAAGGAGAGGGGTGAGAGGACGACCCCAAAGAGGGGAATAACGATTAACTGATAAGCGAAAGAAAGCAGCAGCGATAGACCACATAGACCACAAACCATGGTGCAACCTTCGGGTCTGAAAAGTGAAGGGAATGTGGAAACATTATTTCTACTGACCAGCAGGGGCCGACTCCTCTGGTAACAAAAAGAAGTCTGATTGTATAGAAGTCTATGAGCGTTCATTTGTACTAAAAGACACAAAAGGAGTACTACTACTTAAAGAGTCGGCTGTACATTTTTTCCCGATAAGTAGATTACAAAAGAGAATGTTTTACGCTAGACAAAGTTAGCATCCCAATTACAGTGTTTCCCCTAACATTATATATGCACGCCATGCCCTGACAAGCAGCTAAAGTCCAGTCACCACCGGATGACAGGTTTTGACCCAGCTTGGCTGTCAGAGGGGAAATACTCCCCCTGGCTGTACAAGACTGATCTTGGTAAGTAAGTAAGTAAGTAAGTAAATAAATACATACATTACATACATACATACATGCATAAATAAATATATAAATATCAAGAGGCTCTGGAAATGTTCTTCCAGAAGCCCAGAAAGTCACTGCAGTAACAAAAGCTGCACACTTTGTGGATAATTGTCATAAAAAGAAATGTTCCGAAGTTTAGTTCAAATTGTTCAGTTGTTATATTGACTGCTGTCATTAAAAGAAACACATGAACACCATGATTCCTTTAAGTGTTTGTGTCGGTGTCCGACACAAACCTAGGGGAAACACTGCAATTAATATCACGGAAATCAAATCAATACCTAGGTAGTAGCATTAGCTGCTAACGCTAACTGCCCATGTCAGGCCTCGCTCTTCCCAAGCTTCACCCTCTTGTCCAAATACGGTAAAAAGAAATCCAAGATGGCGACGGCCAAAATGCCAAACTCGAGGCTTCTATATATTTATATATATATATATATATAAATATATTTGTGAGCACATTTATAACGTATTTGATTTGGTCTTCATTGGATATGTTGGTGATACAAAGCAATACCAGCCTTATTTAACGCATTAAACATTAGCATTGTTTGGACTTGCGTTTCCGGCCACCACCTTCGTTCTCCTTGAAGCTCTTTTATTATCTCCGCTAACTCTCTATTTGGCTATGTAGCTGCTAAATGCTCCATTTCGCTGTTCGATGCTGGGAACAGTATACAGTGGATTAATCAGAGGTTTCTCCATTGAAAATAGCTGCATAATGTGGTTGGAAACAAAGTTAATACGAGCAGTGAGACTTACCCAGAAGTGAAGCCAAAACAGTGAGCTGAAAGATGCTAAAATGCTAATGCTAAATGCAGAGGGCAACTGCAGAGATAATTCTCCATGATTTCATCATTAAAAGTGGCCTTAGTTCACATTAGATATAGTTGTTTTAATCCACGGTTGAAATAAATACACTGATAAGTGCAGCTTTAACTTCAGTAGAGGGCGTTTGCTTCATCGTGCACTCACCGGGGGTGAATAAGAGTTGGTTGTTACACTCGTCCTCGTCCGTACAGGAGCAGATGTGTGCCATCCCGTTCGTCGTGTTCTTCTCCTTCATCACGCAGACGGAGCTGTTGTAGTCGTCCAGCATTACACCGTAGAGCGGCTTGGACGGGTCGTGGCACAGGGTTTCGACGGAAAAGTCGGTCCCGTTCTTCCTCCTGCGAGACGGGCAGAGCAGAGATGCGATTATTCAAACTGCATCCATTAAGATTGATCTGGTTAAGTCCCATCTCAGGGATGAGGGGTTTGGCAGTCTGCTCTCGGGCACCTACCAGATGGAGACACAGACCTCGTTGCTGTCTCTGCAGATGGATGTGATGGAGCAGTTGGACATGCAGGTGCCTGTGCCGCTGCAGGAGGAAGGCTCCACATCACAGAACTTACAAAGCTGACTCATCGGGAAGAAAGAGGGCATACCTGCAGAACACACACACACACACACAGAAAGTATTCATCAGATTAGCTTCATGCTTCAGGCAAGTGCTGCTCTCAAACTGGAAATACATACATTTTAATACCACTTCTTCGGTGCAATATTCTTGCTCTGACTTGAAGCAGAAAAAAAAGTTGAGGTTAATGAATAAATTATGCAACAATTAGCGATGGAAACATATTTATTGATGTTCCGGATCATAGACTGTATATAAGAAGTGGACGTAGTCATCGTGACGTCACCCATTGGTTTGTGGACAGTCTTTTTGAAGCCTTGAGTTTGGCGATTTCGCCATCTTGGATTTTTTTGCAACCGATAAACAGAAGTTATTATAGACAAAAGACAAGTGACTTAGATAGCGTATACATCTCTGGTAGCGGCAGCAACCTGTCAATCCCAGTAGCCCCGCCCTAAAGCATACTCTGCTTTATGGTCTGTTTGACTCTAAATGGACCATAATTTACTAAATGAACATCATGCTGTATTGAAGAAGACTTGAAACTAGAGATTGAGACCATAAACTCATGTTTACAATGTTTACTGAGGTAATAAATCAAGAGAGAAGTAGAGTCATTTTCTCATAGACATCTATACAATCAGACTTCTTTTTGCAACCAGAGGAGTCGCCCCCTGCTGGTCAGTAGAGAGAATGCAAATTTTAAGACATTTACACATTGGCTTCACTCAGCAGAACCAGAGGTTGCCGCCTGGTCTGGATGCACTGATCCGACTTTTTCAGTCCCGATACCGATACCTGGGTTTTTTGCGCCAATACCGATGGACTGAGATCATTCTTTTGTGTAGAGCAACATCAGGCTTGACTAAACATCGCTTTCTTGACTTCAAACAAAATGTAAGAAATAAATACATTTGTAGAAATGTATTGGTGCAGCCTGACTGCACACCAGAGGAAAGCATCAGCTGCCTGGATTTAACCAGGTAAACCACTGTCAACGCAGACAACCCCAACGAGGAAAACACCTCCATTGCATCCATTGCTGCATTGACTGATTATATCAACCACCTCAAATGTGCTGGATGGTGCCAAAGGAAACCATTGAGCCATACAAAAATAGGCCACGGCCACACTGAACCACCAACACAGGCAACCACAGCTGAATCAATAGGCAGCCTGTGCCAAGCTACAGCAATTTCTTACATCAAAACCACTTCGGATACATAAACCCCAAAATCTCACAGAATCTTTTAAAAAATGCTTTTTAAAAAAAACACTGTGCACAAGGATTTCCTGAAATACGCAATAAATCTTATTCATTCATGCATCAAAGAGTGTTTTCTGATCTGTCGTGTATGCTTTAGATTCAGGAAGTAAGTGATGAGTGGACAAATCTGTTACCTGCGAAGTTGATTCCGTGTAACAAATGATTTACAAGGTCTACGGAAAAAAAATGACTAAACCGGCTAATCATAAACTTATGGCAACCCCGTTTTTCATTTACTGGATGCTCTTTTCATGTTTGACAGGCTAAAAATCTGCATTTGTATTCCATCATTTTCCCTGAGATACAGTCGCATTGTGTGATACCGTCACCCTGGGCTGGTTGGAAGGCATTGCATGTGGTAGCCGCCTGGACTTGCAGTGTAATCAGCACAATCTCACCCCTGATGTTTTCCTACAGCCGCCTACGTGTCCGTGACCTGTTCAGACCTGCCCACTCTGGCTGCAAGCCCCCTGACCGATAGCCTAGGTCGGCCAGGCTGTGTTAGAAACCCAGGTCAGACTGGAGGTTTCAGAGCTTAAACATGCAGAAAATAAGATTTCTCCGGGTGGCTTTTGAGTTCAAGTAAGGCTGACTTACAGGGTGGGTTGGAAGCTGAGAAACTCTCCTTCAGCTGAGTTTAAAAACTCTGGTCCAGCTTCACCAAGCAGAACACCTAATTCCTTCCAGCTCTGCACCATGTACATCAGCTTTTCCTACTCTTCTGGTTGAAATAAACAGCAGCGAGCTCCTGTTGACGCCCAAGTTTGCAGCTGTTCCCCTAGCTGCTTTAACTCGATACAATGATTTGTAGAGATTTTTTTCTTCTTCAGTCTTTCTGAAAAAATGTTGGCTTTCTGGTTCAGATTTCTCTAAAATAAATGAACTAGCTAATTGCAACGCTCTGTGATTTGGAACAATTCATTCATGAGCATCCAAAAAAATGTGGTTATCCATCACATCGCCAACACTCCTTACACTTGAGCTCTGCTCCTTATAAAATATCTATTTAGCAGATCAGCCTTCCACATCTTCCACAAACCCACTGGGTAACGTCACGGTGACTACGTCCACCCCTTACATTAAGTAAAGGATCAAACTCCAGTCTGCACATACATCCCCCACTTTCTTGCAAACAACAGCAACGGCAGCTCCCACACGTCTGAAACCCAAGACGTAGTCAAAACAACTGCACGCGGAGCAGTCCGTGCTATCGCTAAATCATTTGACACGGCAGCGATGTCTGCAGAGCCCGAGCTGTGAAACCCGACCAGTGGTCTGACTCGCATGAGTTCTCGTTGGCCTCCCACGTGTCGTCAAACTCTACGTGCTCTCCTTTGAGGCTTTCACTGCTACGGTTGTACGTCTACGTGGGCGGATGTGTGTTTGTGTGCATTAAGCACAGTTAATATACTTTCAAGACGCATTCCGTCACACGGCAAGAGTCTAGTTTGGTGACATGGCCGAGAAGCGTGAAATAGCAGGGCGCTGACACCCACGCACAACCTCAGAGACAAATAAAAAGCTGCTGATTTAGTGCAGCAAAGTGCCACAGAGAAGGAATAAAACGTGAGCGAGGAACAGGGGTAGAGTTGCACCGTGCAGCCAGTGAGCTCAGTAAGTCTTTTATGGTGTCGATTAATCTTTATTATACTGTTGTGCAATGCTGATTGCACATTAAGAGCGCATTTAGCTTTTTGATTGTCGGTCATTTTTCCTGGTAAAGGATTTGTTGCTTGGTTTTCACTCTCTCCTGCCCTTTACTGTATGTACCGTCTGTGGGAACACGTGTCTGTTAAAGTGATTTAAAGTGTTTTAAAGTTTAACATTTTTAGAAACTGAACTTTTTTTTTCAAGAATTGTCATGTAAATTGCGTACGTCTGTGACGGCCCTTCTGTGGTTATTCTAACCCAGGGGTCGGCAACCCGCGGCTCTTCAGTCCCTCTGTTGCGGCTCCCTGAGGCTACATTTCCTGTGAAGACAGAAGTTTATTTTGATACGTAGGAGACGTTGATTGGCTAGCTAATGGCCGCCGCTCTGCCCGCGCTAATACAGCGGTTACAGCTGATAAGCCCTCCGGTTCCCCCTCAGGTAACCACTGTTAGCTCTGCCAGCACTGTTGCCGCTGTTTGCACTGTTAGATTCTAGCAGCCGGCGGCATTTGACAGCCGTGTGAAGGCAATGGATGTCCTCTGAACTCCATATAGAGAACCTTTAAGTACAGATCTGGAGCCGGGATGTGTGTGTAACCCAGTGGTGGGCCGTCAGGGCCTGCAAGGCCTTCTCTGCTGGCCTAAACAGAATCACAAAGCTATAGCTATTTTATAATTTAATAATTTTTCTTAAATACACTACATGTATCATAATTTATAAAAATATTTTTCCTATTATCTTATTTTCTCATTGCACAGCTACTGTCTTCCTCAGTTGCTCTGCTTCCAGTGCAGCTTGTTTTAAGTAGAGCTTTTATCCAATCAGATTTCACCTCTGTGTCTCTCGGTAAGAAGAGAGGCCCGAGGCCTGCAGACTCACAAGTGAATCCCTTTGCAGTTTAAGTGAATGGGGACGATATTGTTGATTGTCATAGTGTTCAACCAATCAGATCTTTAGTTTGACATGTTGGGCGTATTCTTTGACGTGTCAGAGCCGGCTAGCCCCATAGTAGCTGGCCCACAACTACGTCAGCATTACATGCAGCTCAGTTTTCAGGTGGAGCACAGAGTGTGCGTGATTGGTCAGGGGGCGAGCACGTGACTATTGGAAAACGAAACTTACAGCAGCGGCTTAGTCTGCTGTTGTTTTCCCGTGAAGCTAGTTAGCCTAGCCTCTCAGAACACTTGCGGAGCCCCAGCTGTTTTTTTTTTTTTTTGTTCCGGTTCAGAGGTCACACAGCCCGTCTCCTAGTGAGCGCAGAAAACATTATATTTGCTACAATTTAAGCTTCTGCATTTTCCAAATGCATTAGTATTATTCAAACGTATTGTTCGGTTTGTAAGCCTCGTACCGAACGGTTTAATACGAATACATATATGTTACAGCCCGAGAAACGAATAATAACCCTAGCTGTGGCGCCATCATGAGGTTATTAGGTGGTATTTCAGCAGTGAAGGCCCAGGTATAAAATGTACGGCCCGCCACTGGTGTAACCTAGCTTAGTAATATGACTGGAAGCAGTTTAGTGATAAATAGTGGTTTTAGGGGGAGCCAGGTCTCGTAGTGACTTGCTAGAGTCTTGAATAATTTTGGCACCTTAGAAATGCCAGCGATTAGCATGTCACTGCTTCTATGGTACATGTTTTAGGACACTTCATGACATTTAATAAAAAAAGTAATATTAATAAATTTTTTCATATTGTCTCCAGATTTTCAACACACAGCAAATATTGGTACGTGAATAGATGGCGGACAGCATGTTCAGGGATATAAATAAAATACATGGCTATTTCTATGACAAACTGTTATGCTAAAAAGCCGATTGTATATATAATATCAATATAATGTGTTGATCTTCGATAGTTAGAGGCCGCAGCTTTTACGCCCTTAACTTTGAAATCCCACCAGATTGTGCTGGTGGGGAGAGTTAAAGTGTTACTGCGCATGAAGGTCTGTGGTGGTATGTGGGTCATTGTTCCAGCTGCAAAAGCGCTTTGACTTTCTCTTTTTTATTACGGCTGCACTTTTTCCCTGCTGCTACTCCATGTGTAGGAATTATAGTATGAAAACAACGGTGACCTCAGTGTGTCACAGGAAAGCGTGGACTGTCATTAACCGTGCTCTTGATGGCTCCTGAAGGGGCTGTAATTGTTATGTGAGATTTCTTTGTGTTCCTGTTACTGCAGGAGGGAAATGGTGCTACTGCGACCTGCTTCCGTCTGGCTGTCAGACCACTGAATAACATGAATAATTACCTATGTTTCACTTTTTGGCACCAGAGAAAGTGAAGAAAAGTGTCAAAATTAAGACAAAGATGCTCCAGTAAAGAACAATAATGCTGTTTCCTAAAATGAAAACATGAAATTATACATGTGGCAAAAATTGTGTCAGGTACATATTTTGTAGCTATTTTTCTGATGACAATATGATTAAAGAAAGAGATACAAACAGCACACCATTCACAGTATACATTTCTAGATGAACAAAATAACAAAAAAGCACCTAACCGTAACTCTAAACATCATATGTCTTTTTTTTTTATACAAATTATACTGTTAAAATATATTATTACGACCCATTTTTACGTGTATTGTTAGGCGGCTGCCTCTAGCGGCCCCCGTTATTATGACGGGAGCAAAGGAGGAAGTCAGGTAGTATAGAAAGCGTCAAAGTCCGCGTGGCGAGGTCAAAGGTACTATCACTTAGCAAAACGAAGTCTGTGTAGCAGGTAAAAAAACCTGCTCGTTACGTGACGTGTCGTTAACTTACATCACATACGTAATGTAGGTTATTTACATTGGTAACTTAAGTCACGTAACAAACACACTTATTTGAACCTTAACGACAATCTTTCCTAACCAAGAAGTTTTGTTGCCTGAACCTAACCAAACTGCGACCATTTCACAACGTTAACCACGCGTTCAGATATACGGTTGTGTTGATCTCCTGCCACTGGTAGGGGACGCTAATTCAGGCGGCAGCCTCCGATTCTGCAGAGTGAAGTCAATATTTAAGTGTCTTAAAACGTGCATTCTCTCTACTGACCAGCAGGGGGCGACTCCTCTGGTTGCAACAAGAAGTCAGATTGTATAGAAGTCTATGAGAAAATGACTCTACTTCTCTCTTGATTTATTACCTCAGTAAACATTGTAAACATGAGTTTATGGTCTCAATCTCTAGTTTCAAGTCTTCTTCAATACAGCATGATGTTCATTTAGTAGATTATGGTCCATTTAGAGTCAAATAGACCATGAAGAGGAGTATGCTTTAGGGCGGGGCTTACTGTGATTGACAGGTCGCTGCCGCTACCAGAGTCGTATACGTCACTCGTCCGCATTCCAAATATGGTAACTTCTGTTCATTGGTTGCGAAAAAAAAAAACATGGCGACAGCTGTAATCCAAGATGGTTAAGGCGAAATCGCCGATCTCGAGGCTTCAAAACAACAGTCCACAAACCAACGGATGACGTCAAGATGACTACGTCCACTTCTTACACACAGTCTATGGTCGTACTAGGAGGAACAAACAACCTGTGTGGTGCTATGGGTTGGAGGACTTGTTGGAACTCTCACATGACAGGAGGTAAAAATGAACCCGTTCCTGTACCGTTTTGAAGGAAGAGTTGGGAAATGTGCTGCAAGTAAGATGAGAAGAATGATACGTCTGTATGGTAAATATGAAGCCAAGAAGCGGTTAGCTTAGCTTAAAAACGTATAAAAGCGACAAAACATGTAGGTTCATATTTACTCGCACAGAGATGAGACATGGTATCAATCTTCTCATCTAACTCACGGCAAGAAAGTGAATAACCATACTTTCATTGCATTTCTTTTTACTATTCCTATATGTACAAATATTTCCTCCTCCTTGCCTGTGACAGCCAACTAAAAACATTGTCATCCTAATAATCCCATCATATCCAATGTAATCTAAACAACAACATCTATCTACTGAAACAATTCCAATCCAAACATATTTTTCTGGAGGTTACGTGATGCAGAATTTCGCTCGTTTGTTAAAACTCCGTCATATAAAAGCAAACCCGAGCACCTCGACCCATCAGCTGGAATGCCCCCTCTATCCCCTCCCCTCTGCTCACATCCTCAGCAGTTTGGGAATCCACTGAGGATGTGAGCTCACAGTGGACGGCAGGACAGGAAACTTGACAGCAGTTTATCACCCGCATACAGGAAAGGACCGCTCCGAACTGCTCAAATGGGAATGGAAAAAGGGACAAATGTGCACACCAGGCAGGCGCAGCCTACTATAGGGCAGAGTGACTTAAAGGTCCTGAAAACTTCTTACTATGAGGGACGCATGAGCACTGAAGTTTTTGTATTTTTCAAATGACAGATTTCTGTATTTCAGTGGTTTAAAGTGGGCAACGCTCGGTTGGGAAAAGGATTTAGCAATATTTAAAAAAAAAAGTTGTGTGGTTCTGAAAAAAACGTGTAATATTATATTTTATGTAGTATTATATACAATATTATGTGTTGCTAAATGAATAATACTGTAGAGAGGTCTCTGCAGGAGGAAACACGATTGGAAATTATTCTCTGCAAACGTGGAGGATGATCTGTGTCACTGCCTTGTTACCATTTATTTAGTTGTGATGCCTGTGTGTGTGTGTGTGTGTGTGTGTGTGTGTGTGTGTGTGTGTGTGTGAAGCTAAAGTTTCTCCATCTAAAACAGGTGACACTTTTCTGGAGCAGTGCGATGTAGAAATCTTCTTCTTCTCGGCCTGTTCCCGTCACTGAAACCAGGAGAGACAACAGGCAAGAGGCTGCGCGGTGCTAAATAACTAACACAGCAGGCGGCCCAGCTCTCTCCCTCCGCTCCTGAAATTTATCCTCCCAATTTATCCTCCGCAACTCCCTCTTAACACGACTCCCTCCGACTTGCACATAATCCTCTCATTCCTCCCTTTTTTTAATCTCCCTCCGGTTCCCCTCCTGTCCCTCCATCCTTCTTCTCTTTGACCCCGGGAGTCGGCGAAGCAAGTCGAGAGGGGAGAGCGCGAGGGGAAGTCGACTAATATGGTAAAAAAAATCAAAGGGAGGCACTTCAGTGAGGTTAAAGTGGGTGACCTCTTCCATGCACTGAGGAGCAACCTAATCCGTGTAAACACAGAGGGACTCGGGGCTTTGCGGGACAGAACTGATACTTTGGTACCAAATCAACACCAAAATGTTTAGAAGAACGTGACGGTAGTCGGTTTTTCCACAGTCCTGCCTGGCTACATAACGGAGCTAACAGCTAACTTTAACGGAGGTCGCATTGACTTTGGTTTTCATGCGTTCAAGCTCTATTCAATAAGAATTGGGCGAAGGTAAATTGTAACGTTACCATGATGACTGTTATCTTTTAAAATTTAGTTTTTATAGGGATTCATGGAATTTCACTGGTATTGGAACCGCCATCTACACTTATATGTCCGTTTCCCCTTTCTCTCACAGCCTCCCGTTTCCCTCTCAGCCTCGGCTTTTTGATCGACGGCTTTAGAATAGCTCGCGTCCCGGCACCATCGGGGAAACGGACACGCAGGCGGTGGCCTCTGCACGGACACTGAGATTCCCTGGAAAGGAAGGAAGAAGGAACCTTCCTGCGACGGGCCAACTGAGCGGACGGTTATCGACATCAATCGAAAGCAAACACTAAAAGAAAAGATTAAAAAACACACACAAAAAAACAACAGAGTCCGGCCCTGGTGTTTGGATAACCAACATGTCAAGCTGCTCGGGGTAACCGGGGGAGCGGCTTCCTGCGGGGGCCGAGGTGCTCCGGAGGAGTCACAATAACAGGGAGTGTGTTAATGTGTGGTGGTGGGCAGCATGGGGGGCATGTGGGTGGAAGTTTGCGTGTCTTTTTGTGTGTGTGTGTGTGTGTTGATGTCTATTTGTGACGCATACAATGCAAGCAGGACCACACAGTCTCTTCTGGTATGTGGGATTTCCAGGTTGAAAATAGGCCCAATGCACCGTGGGAGGAGGGCAGGAACAAACAGCAGAGAAAGAGAGAGAGAGAGAGAGAGAGAGAGAGAGAGAGAGAGAGAGAGAGAGAGAGAGAGAGGGGGAGGAGGAAGAAGAAGAGGGGAGAGAAGGGAACGATGATGTGTGTGTTCACAGCAACCGAGGCAGAGTTGTACTTGTCATTTTCATGCTGTGTTCAATCTACCCACCTGTCACCAAATAAATAAAACGTGGGGAGGTTTCTGCGGTTGACTGAAATGGGAGGTGTTTGGTATGACAGGTGGAAAGTGGCCAAGTCTGTTAAATAGCCACTGTTAACACATGAGAGTACAGTGTGGAGAGGAGGGAAAGTGGGACCGTCTGCACACACTTACAAGGAGACTAAAGAGGAGACACCCCAGGCACAGAATGTCCCCTTTTGTCATGCACTTTGAGATGTTGGGCTATTTTTTCAGCAAACTTGTAATACAAAGAAATATTGTCTCAATGTAACTAATCAACTGTGGACGTTTCATGGTGATATCCATTAGTTATATATATATATATATATATATATATATATATATATATATATATTACCCCATTCACCTGTAGTCTCTTCAAAATGTATGCAATTTTACAAAATATATCTTTAAAGGTTTTTTTCTCTAAATGTGTTTTTCTCAGACGGCGAGCCAGATTCATACAACATTCTGTTACTGAAAACATGTTGAAAATGGATCTTCAATGGTTGTTGACAGTACTTTCTGATTTATGGAGTGATAAAAAGAGATATCCAACATTCCCTCTGTAAAAACCTCTAATATGTCAACAAAATGAAACAAGTTTTGGACCTGACGCTATCCAACGTTGTAATCAAAAGAATTGTCATAATGTAAGCTATCAACAAGTTTCATGGTGATGTCTATTAGTCAAAATGTTTACCATATTCACCTGCAGTGTCTCCTCTGAACACTATGGCAGGAGCTGAGCAACTACATTCAACACAAACACACTTACTTATTCTAGTGGAAATACTCCCCCCAAAAATTCAAAGATACCAAATATTTGACATTTGTATGAAAGTAATGCACAACACACAGTGCATATTGATATGTTTGTAAGAAGTTCAACAGGAGAACAATATATGAAACCCAATAAGTCCAATAACAGGACGAATATCTTTACAAGGAAGTCATTTTGCACTTAATATCAAAATGTGATATTATTCATAGGAACAGCTTTTAAAGAGTGTCTAAATTACTGGTCAATAAATGATCACGTCTACCGAATTACAACTTGTATTAGAACCACGAAGAGAGAACTATAGCTGGTGTTATTACCTCGTAGTGAACATATCAGTAGTAACATATCATATTAGTAGAACACAGCAGGCTAACAGCTAGCTCGTGTTAAAGTGCAGCATAGCTGAGCGGTGTCTCAGCCGCGGTGTGAGTCACCTGTTGCGCCGGGCTCCTCGCGGCTCCGCGTTACGTCCGGCACCGTTTACCGGACTCATTACAACGTGCAGTGCGAGTCTGGTTCAAATAGAGCGAGGCTGACGTTAGCGTGGAGCGTCGCGAGCTCGTAGCGTTTTGTTAAAGTTTAGGAAAAACACGCAACTCACCGGCAGCCCCGGGCTCCAGCAGCGCAGTGAGGCAAAGGATAGATACAAGTCCCCGTAAAGATACGGTGCGGCGCGGGCCCTCCATGTCTCTGTGTCCTCCGGTCCAAAAAGATTCTCATTCACATTCACATGGAAGGTGGAAGTACACGAGAGTCCAGCGGAGGGTTGAGTTTGACGCGTCCGCTGCGCTGCGCGCTCCACTCCGCTCAGCAGCTGGAGACTCAACTGCTGAACCATCCATACACACACACACACACACATACACACACTGCGTTGGTTACACACACACACACATGTCTCTCACAGGAAACCGAGGGAGGGAGATAGGGAGGGAGGGAGGACTCTCTCTCTCTCTCTCTCTCTCTCTCTCTCTCTCTCTCTCTCTCTCTCCCTCTCTCTCCCTCTCTATTTCTCGCTGTGTGTGTGGGCGTGTATAACTCATGTTGTGGGTACTCACATCTGTTTACACAGTCACGTTATGGGGACCCGCCTTCTTTTCTGGGACAGAATGCATGTCCCCATAATGCAAATCAATACATTTTAGGGTGAAGAAGACATGGTTTAAGGTTAGATAAAGTCTCCTGCAAATTACTCTAAGTCAATGTTAAATCAATACATTTTAGGATGAAAACATGGTTTAAGGTTAGATTATGTCTCCTGCAAATTAAGTTAAGTCAATGTAATGTCCTCTGAAGTGATGGAAACATTACTGTGTGTGTGTGTAATTACATATCCAAATACTGGCAATGGGAACAGTAAACAGCACTGTATACATTTAAATAAACTCAGGGCCAAGCCATGATGCCAGACGGCTTTCTGAAAGACCACAGAGCTTCTGGAGATGTTCAGAAAGTGTAGACTATATCTGAACAAAGTTACAGACAGCTGAAGAAATACAATAAACATACACTTAATCATTTGTTTCAAAATTATTTATTTCAAATGTTAAATACATTTTTTCTATAAGGTCCTTAAAGCTACTTTGTTGAAATTTCATTTTGCATTGATTTTGGCGGCCCCTGTGGACATACGCGGTAGTGTTTCCGAACTACCAGAGTTCCTTTGGAAAACCTCTAATTTTACTGAAGACAGTCTGCCCTGCGCAATCCTGGTTCTGGTTCTCCCGTGCCTAGGTCTCCAGGTCTCCTGGTGTTGGATCCTAGCGAGGGCCGGCGGAGTAGCGAGGTCGAAGCTCTGCTCTTGACTGGAGGAGGAGACGCCACTGATGGATGTCCGACTGCAGGTTGAAGACGGCAGCCAAGTCGGATCTGGGCCTGTCCACGGTAAACTGGTCGCTGCCGGAGGCCCTGTTGGAGTCTGGGCCGATGGAGTTTCTGGTGAATCTGCATGCCATAAATTGATAAACTATACAGAAATAGCCAATCTTCTCGCGGATAGTCTCGTTTGCTCATGGAGGTCACATAAAGGCATCCGCATCAAATTCAGACTGTTTCACAACATGGCAGTGACCTCAGCTGTATTTGAAATGGCAGCGCAGAAACTGAGCCCAGTGACAGAGAGATACTAAAGCTGGGTCTGCCTGTCTGCTCATATGAGGCAGCAGGTCTGGGCATGCTGCTTTCTGGAACCGAGCCACACACTCTCTAGAGTCTCACAGCCCAGGGGTGGGCTGGCCATAGGGGGTACCGGGGAAATCCCCGGTAGGCCCACCTCCATCACCAACCGGCCCTCCCTCTGACATCGCCGGCCCCGACTATATTCTATGCTTCACAGAACACGTTGAATTTACTCTAATACAGTGGTTCTTAAGCTGGGTTCGATCGAACCCCAGGGGTTCGTTGAGTCACTCTCAGGGGTTCGGCAGGGGTCAAGACACACACAGTACAGCCCGGTTCACACTAGCAATGTCGGACCGTTTTTGTCGGCCGTCAAAAAATTGGCTGCCGACTATTTGGCAACACACAATTTTTCTTCGCCGTGTTAGATTACAAATATTGCTTAGTAAAAATGTGTAACACAAAATAAATTCAGCCCACTCGTATTATTCGTGACGTCACGCTCCGCTTGGCCATCATTGGCTGCAGCTGATCACGCCACATTGCTTGGCTTTGATATCTGTGCTGCAGGGAACTTGGTGCGCTCAGTTAACCTTTCAATCCCTTCATACTAACTATGTCGAGTGGTTGGACGAATACGTACAATATGGATTCACGTGTATAAAGGAACGTGATGGGAGTCAGCGTCCTCAATGCATGATTTGCAATGCCAAGTTGAGCAATTCTAGTCTAGCACCGGCAAAACTAAAGGAACACTTCCTAAAGCTGCATGGAGATGGGAAATACAAGAACACAACGCTCGCTGAATTCAAGGTGAAGAGAGCCAGATTCGATGTAAAAGGCTACTCTGCCTGTTCTCGGCTTCGTACCCATCGACAAACCGATCCTCACAGCATCGTACGAAGCCTCTTACAACCAAGGCAGCTCAAAAGTCTGGCACGACAGTGGGATAGGCTGAAGGCATCAGTATTTGAGGAGTACACAACCAAGACAACAGAACCCGGGCCGGAGGATGCTGAAGATGAGGCAGAGATGGTTTACAAAAAGTGCTCATCTTGCAAGGACTGTCCAATCTGTTGCTACAGAGTTCTGAAGCAGTACAACCTCCTGACAGATGCATACCACACCATAGGCCTTGCATACAGGTTCCTGCTTACCCTCTCTGTCACACAGGTAGCATGCGAGCAAAGCTTTTCGATGCTGAAATATATCAAAAACAGGCTCAGGAGCTCACTCTCTCAACAGCACCTGGAGGCTTTTATGTTGATGGCTACTCAGACAGATGTTTTGCAGATGCTGGACAGTGAGAAAATCATAGACGGTGTTGCATAAAAGAGTGAGCTGCTGCAAAAACTACTGATGTAGTGAGGTAATAATAACACATGAGTATACTGACATTGTTTTTTATTACCATGTGACTATAATGCACCTGGGCCGGCAGAGTTAGTTTAGGTTCTGTTACTTAACTTATTGTTTTGTTACGCACCTTCAACACCCCTACACACACACACAATCACACACCCAGCATGCAACACTACTGATACCACTGATGTTCTGTTCTGTTCATTTCTACAATATAGTTCATACTAATTCTACCCTCTGATTCCAGTTTCTTTATTGTGTGGTCTTTCTCTGCTGACATTCATTCCTTAAGGCTCTGTAGTTATACGTATAACCATCTGATACTAGCCCAGAGTTCAGCATATTCATCTAGCAAACTATACCTACCTTGGAGTGTTACAATAGCCAGTATCATTTTATTCCATGTGTCCATCCAGGCAAATTGGTGGATCCAAATGTTATAAAAAAAACATATATGATGTAATTTCTTTGTAATCATCCAAAATAATGTTAAGTGTATGGGTATTTTTCCAAGTAGGCCACTGACTGGTCGATACGTGCGATGCATTGAGTGGGCAACGCGCCGTGCATTGAGTGGGCCGGTCTGACAGTAACTCCCGGGCCACTTTTTTCCCCCAGTCCGCCCCTGTCACAGCCCCCGTCGACCCCTCTCCTCAGCAGTCCTCCGAGTCCAGCTCCCTCAGGGCTCAGTTCAGTTTGTGTTTGGGTCCCACATGACAGCTGTAGTAGAATGTATTTTATAGCATGGGACAACAAATAAACTGAGTTTGGCTTGATGTCTAAAAAAGTGAATCCTTTCTTAATAAAGTAGGGACTAGAAGGGAAATTTGTGGGTTTTAAATAAGAGACTTTTTGTTCTGAAAATAGTATCCAACACAACAACTTGCTAGTCATGAAGTTGCAGTTAGTTCCTTGGTAACCCCTCAGGAGAGTGGGCACCACAAGAGCTGCTTTGTGTAGGGTTGTCCATATATTGGTTATGATAGCTTCCACACTTATTGCTAAGATCTGAGGTTGCACGAATTCAAGCTTCCATCTCAAATAGATGTGATCACACACATTTAACCCCTTGACATCCAGTTTTTCCATTTTATTTCACTTCGAAGAAATACCTAACCCACAAAATCAGCATTTGTGTGTCAGTAACCCCGTGTTACCTTTCTTAAAGAAGACTTTGTTTTTAGCCTCCGGAGAATAAAAAAACAGAGAAGTCTTAATGAATTTAAGAAAGTGTGGACAAAACTGTATCAAAACATCCATTTACTCACAACTCACGCAGTATAATCCAAGTTCATCCAGTCGTATGCTCACTACGTCCCAAACACATGGGACGTAGTGCTTAAACATTGCTATTACTTACAATAAAAACTTCTGTATGAACATTATCACGCTAGCGCAGGTGCTCTATGAAGTGTTTGAGATAGTCGGCTAAGGCTTTAGCGTATTAGGTAGTCCTGGGCATACGGTCGACCCCCACTGACATGGACTCTTATCCCCTCCTATAGACAGTCAGCGTTACATTAACATATCTCTTTATTCCTCGTACTGTGATCATTTGCACATTCCTTGGAAAATTTTGCACATAACTAACACTTCCAAAAACCGCATATCTTTTTCATTTTAACTCTGATATCTAATAGGCCCGACACATTTTTTTTAAATATTTTGATTGTAATTTTCTTCTATTCTATTCTATATTTAGGTTTCTTGCTTTTTTCAACACTTTCTTTTATTTGTAGTTTAATTTTCTTCAACTATGTTTATGTTATGCAACAATCTGGATTGTGATGGAATATAGAAAATATCACCGGCCTTATTCTTGAACTGGTTAAGATAAGAGAGAGATTTAGACAGTTGTTTCAAATCTGTCTGATTTCTTGTGCAGTATTTGAGAAACAAAGGCCAAAACTATGTTTCTTTCAAATTCTCAGTCCCCCTGAATGAAAAAACGCTGTCTGTTTTTGGGCAAGCCTTTAATTCACACCAACTTTGTATGTACAGCAAGTATACTGAAGCCTCCAAACATTATACATTCCAGTCTCAAGGACCTACAGCTGACTCTGTAACCATGAGGATGAAATACACAAATGTGAACCCAGGAATTAACCCAACAAAAGCAAATCTTAAACGCTACCACTGGAAACCACACTGGATCTCCTAATCATACCATGTATTGATGAATGACACAACACTGCGCACTATGAATGTTACATAGCGCTGAGGAATATGATTTATGATAACTGCTGATGCAGGGGAGTATCTAAAACTGTAGATCAGATGGGGTCACACTGAGATCATGGGCGTTGGCGGATACATTCAAGTCCCAAAATTAAGAGATATTTTGTTGATTCCCGAGAGCTAGAATGATGTATAGGACGTGTCAGTGTCCGTAGGAGTGGGTGTAGTTTTTTTATGAATCATTCCAACTGTCAACACCAGCAGTCGTCCGTCTCTAACAAGCCCAATGAGCTCCATACAGGACTGTGTATGCTGGTAAAAAACAGCCAACTGGCTTCATTCAACCTCATGAAACGTTCTGGAACAAGTCGTTCATGTCTGTCACGTCCCTGCTGCGTGAGACGGTTCGCATCCTGGAGTCCTCTGGACCATTGTGTGAGGCGCTCTTTGCCAGGGGAGTTTCACAAATAGTGGACAATTGGACACATATGGGATGGACTTTCTGCTGCCACGTTGGCTGAGAGAGCTATTAAAAGAACATTTCGTTGTGGTTCGTGTTTTGTTTCTTTGGCCCCAGGAGACGTATTAACAGATAAACCATGTTTTGTTGTGTCGGGGACAAAATCAAGCTAATTGTTTTGTAACCAGGATGAGTTATAGATAGAGGATTAAATGTTTAGAAATAAAACAATATCTGTGGTCTTTAGTGTAGATTTGATATTTCGAAATAACTATTTATAGACATTAAAACCTGCTCCCAATTCTGTTATTTGTATTCATTATGAGCAACAAATGTTGATGGAAAACGGTTGGCTGGATTACTTGTTTGTACACCATATCACTATGTCCGTATTGTATCTGTATAACATTCACAATATCTGGTAACTATAGTTAAGACATGCTTGTATAATTGCAGTTTCAACAATTCACTTTCAAATGGAGCTCTTCTTCATTTCAGTCAACACGAACGGATAGCCAACTGGAAGCGGAATCGAACCAGAGTGTATTTCACCGGTGTGACCGTGAGTAACCCGCTACTTGGGTGTGTATTTCCCCCCAGAGTAGGGCTGTATTTCCCCGCTGTAGGTCTTGATACAAATTCATAAAACTAAGAAAGGTTGCCGCCAAATAACTCTACTTTTTAACCTCTGTGCTTTTGTCAAAACAGGCGACTAATTGGCCTACGTGGGAGTTACCTCCACTAAGTGTATTTCAGGTATCTTTCTGACTGTGGGTAACCCCGACCTGGGTGTGTTTGTCAGGGGTTGATTTGGTGATTTGACTTACTGTTTTACTATCTGCGTTGATATTCAGAATCTGTGAGCAAGATTTTGGTTTGGGAAGCGTTCTGGTTTCCGTATGCAGTCTGAGTAATATTGACCCGTTGCGTTGGAGCAGGCTTTGTGAAGAACAAAAGAGGCGGAACGCATCGGCTGAAATACAATATGTGGGAACCTATTCAGCTATCGTCTGACGATGATTTAGCCTTTAATTAGTGAACACTGGCTACTGGTGAAACAATCCGGTCACACAAGTCATCTACATGAAGCAAGTCTATGAAAACTTTAAATTGTACTTGGGGATACATGCACAGTATTAGAATATATTATTAGAAATGATTGACGCTCTGTTCTGCAAGTCTTTGAAGTTATCTTGGATTTCTGCAACCAATAATAATAAGTGAGCCTAGTGAATGTGGTTATGGTTAAGCACCTGCTCACAGCTGAAACTCTCTCTCTCTATGGATTAACTGACAACTCTGAAAAATGGAAAACACACGTTTGAATAGCATAGCAGAGCAGAATCTGATGAAGCCACTGATGGAAATGTCTGAACTATCGAAAATAGTCTTGGTTGTCATGTCTCAGGTAGATCATTTTAACATAGTTGGCCCATGACAAGTAGTCATCTTTTTAATATTTCTTTATACCACAAGACATAAAGTCTGACCCGTTAACAACATCTGGGCCTGAATTACATTTGCTGTGGCTCTCTCTCCTCCCCTCTCTTCATATTTCCTATCACACCTTTCCTATCACCTAACCCCACCAAATGTTGACAAAAGCAGCCCCGATTAAAATATAAGAAGTGACAGAGTCACCGTGAAGTCACCCATTGGTTTGCTGACTGTCGCTTTGAAGCCTTGAGTTCAGCATTTTGGCCGTCGCCATCTTGTTTTTTGTAACCAGAACTGACAGAGAGGGTGGAGCTACGTACAACCGAATACTGAATAAGCCATTTTTTTTGACGACCAAAAAGTTACAATTAACTTTCGTGAAGTGAGAACACGCTGTGACAGGGTTAAAGTTGTATGATCCATAAGTCCATGGTAGCGGCCTGTCAATCACAAGGTAGCCCCGCCCTAAAGCATACTCTGCCATTAGACTCTAAATGGACCATAATCTACTAAATGAACATCATGCTGCATTGAAGAAGACTTGAAACTAGAGATTGAGACCATGAACTCATGTTTACAATGTTTACTGAGAGAAGAGAAGAGAGAAGTAGAGTCATTTTCTCATAGACTTCTATACAATCTGACTTATTTTTGCAACCGGGGGAGTCGCCCCCTGATGGCCATTAGGAAGAATGCAAGTTTAAGGCTTTACCTCTCCAAAACGGAGGTTGTCGCTTAGTTTCAAGGTGCATTTTTTCCTTCATCTTCTCACCGGTGCTCGGTCTGCTTAGTGTTGTTAAACTGGACCTTTAATACAGATGTTAGCAGATGTGTTAGGCTCCATGTATGTTTAATGATTTTTATTTCCCTGTCAAATCAATTCCAAAGGGAGGAGTTCCAACATGGAGATAATTATTTGAAGGCGATGTAAAATGATGCATTCTCTCCTTTTATCAGGTTATTACGCAACAGCTCTGGGTGAGCTCGCCAAAAGAGCTTTCAGAGCAGTTATCAGCACACTCCTTTTTTTTCCCTCCAAACGTCAACACATGTCCGCGCTGAAAGTCTGCCAGTCACGGTTTTGAAGTCCTTGTTTCACGATTGACATCATGATCAGGATGCTGTCTTCTTAACTGCTGACCGAGGCAAAGTCGCTGTCCGACGGGATTCCCCAACGAAAGGCAGAGGCAATGATAACGTGGGGAGTGATTAATGCAACCATGCTCCAGTTGATCAGACAGATTAGAGTATATCATAGTGTCTGGCTCTTTCATGCTGTGTTGTGTTACAGGGCATACAGGAAACCTTCACTACCGACATCAAACTGCACTTTCCCCTCCTGTGAAACACTTTTCTGAGGTGCTGAAGAAAAGAAGTGAGGAGAAGGTGTTGACCTGGTTGGCATGCAGCTGTGTCTGATGTGTAAAGTCCCTTTTTCTTTTTGCGCTGTTCATTATGCAGAATACACAGCAACCCACCCACTTACACTCACTATAAACAGCACCAACACATGTGTCACACATCACAGACACAACCCCTAAGTGAGTCAGATCCGCCCACTGTCTCTCTCTCTCTCGCTCTCGCTCTCTCTCGATTAACACGCTTGCATTCCTATTGGTCGCAATCACTTGTCGCCTTGACAACCTGCTCAACAAGCAAGTGACGGGCTGATGTATGTTTTCAAGGCACATTGCTGCATGTTAGCAGCTAACGCAACGACGGCTGTAGTAGCAGTCCCCTCGTGGGCAGCTGAGTGTGGACACAGTGTTTAACACACTCATGTTAAATCACAGTATCAGTGGTAGTGCTTTAACTAAGGCTGCCAAAGACCACGGTTGACCTTTGTGCACAGAGGTATAATGCAGTGTGTGTGTGTGTGTGTGTGTAGGTATGTGTGTGTGTGTGTGTGTGTGTGTGTGTGTGTGTGTGTGTGCCAGCTCCTGGAAGTCCAGCAGACTCCAGTATTCCAGTATGGAATGTTGAGAACAGCTGTGGACATAAGTGAAAGAATTTACACAGAAACCTAACCTCACACACACACACACACACACACACACACACACACACACACACACACACACACACACACACACACACACACACACACACACACACACACACACACACACACACACACACACACACACACACACACACACACACACACACACACACACACACAGACTTCAGTCCGTGCAAATATTTAAAGGGAGAATTCATCGATCCATCTATTTGCAAGTCTCTTGTTCTTGTCAGGGTCCTGGGGACGTGAAGTAAATAATGTCATATTGTAACACTCCTTCTGTCTTCTTTCTCAAATTTGCTCCGCCGGCGTGACTGAAGCAAGTTCTACGAGGTTAACAATGCAAGTGTGATGATAATGATTCAGAATACAAGAAGAAAAGACAGACAAACGGTTTGCACATTTCTTAATAGCATGCTATAGAAAAACTAGCCAGCAGAGGCTGCAACTGACACACACTTCTTCGTTATCAATTAACCGATCTGATTTCTGTGGGAACAGTAAAACCAAGAGCGCTCGATGCGTACACGACCGCCCTTATTCAAGACGATGGATGGACTCGCATTGCCGACGGCGACGAGAGGGCCCATCAGAGAGAAGGTCAGAGACGACTTCCTCTTCTGATGTGCATATGATAGTAAAGAACTTGAAAACGTGTCGAGACAAGAAAAGTACGAGTGACGCTAATCGAACAAACGCACCAAAGTGACAAAGTCTACGCTGCTCTTCAGTTCTCTTGTCAACGGAGCAGAAAAGTCCTCATGGATGTCCAATAATAATTTGGCCAGTTTGGAGGAGTTACCGTGAACATGCATGAGAAGAAGCATCCAGATCATGTTCTAGACGCTGTTATTCTAACACATGTAATATTGGCCCGTACTGTAGCAGAATTTCACCACATACACATCTTGTCCCTCTTGCAGGCAAGTCCAGACATGCCATGCTGTCTTATAGAAGTTTGTCTTCACCTTCTGAACAGGACAGGAAGCAGGCGGGGTTTTGAAAGAAACTGCCAAAAACAAAACAAACTCAGTTCCAAACAAATGAGATGTCAACACGCTCAGCTTCTCGTTCGTGTGTGTCGTGATCCTGACTTTTAGATCTTGTAATAAGACTCCACGGCTCTGTTTCCACCAGCATTTCCTACAGCAGCTCACACGTGATTGTGTCGCCCTTTAATCGACACATCTTGAGGCGATTAGCACACGACACTTGGGGGGTTACGAAAGTACGTAAACTACCCGGTCTCTCTCTCGCGCTCGCGCACACACCGTTCCCACAGCTAATTGAAAGCAGCCTCTTGCAGCGCGTTGAAATGCACACGGTGTGTGTGTGTGTGTGTGTGTGTCCGTCCACCTGTTGTCCCGCGGAATGAGGGAAAGCTAATGTTGCAGCACATGGCTCTGGGCTGGAATGTACGTTGAATGAGCAGGAGACCAGGCAACAAGAAAGATATGAGCGAATAGATGGTCAAGTTGTTGACAGCAGCTTATCCGCATGCACCATAACCATCAATCTGCCACATCCTGTATGACTATCTGGAGAAAACATGACGTGGTAATTGTATGTGAGAACAGTAGAAGCTCATAACTTCCAACAATGGACTCTTACTAATTTCACCTGACAGTCGCAATGGCTGCTTGTTTTTCTGTATTTCATTTTTCCCCGCCATATTTTTGCTTCTCTGTCCATTGTTCGCTGCGCTGTTTCAAGTCCAGCAAAGATCCATTCTCCACAAGAAACCAGAGGTCATGCATTTCACAGTGGCCCCAGTGGAAACTCAAGACCCTTTTCATCATGTCCTCACTCAGCAGTTCTTAATGCCTGGGGAAGTACCCCTCCTCCCCGGCTCTAATTCTTCGCCCACCCAGTGGTATTCTCCACCTAGAAGTGCTGAGGAAGGAGCATTGTTCAGTCGGATGACTTTCCCTGTAAACGCTTGAGAGAAATATAAAAGGAGATTGTGCTCTGTTCAACTCTGTCCAAAGGATATATCCCCTTGGAAGCATGAATGTGCTCGGCGAAGTCCGTGCACATGTATAATTGTTAGATCATGAGATATATTGTGTACACGGTCAACATTGTGTAAAAGCCCATAAGTGTCCAGAATGTTCATGCTGGGGAGCATGAATATGCTCAGTTAACATCATAGCACTTGGCTTATTCGGATATTTTAATGCCTGTGTGTGAACATAATAGGAATCATCCTCTGGGGGTCATGCATATCAAAGTTGAATCTTATGGTAGTCTTGGGATTTTTGGACCAGATTTAGAATATTAACCTGATGATACAAAGTGAGTGAGTGTGTGTGTGTGTGGACCAGAGACTGTATATAAGAAGTGGACGTAGTCATCGTGACTTCACACATTGGTTTGTGGACTGACGTTTTGAAGCCTCGAGTTTGACTCCTCCGGTTGCAAAAAGAAGTCTGATTGTATAGAAGTCTATGAGACAATGACTCTACTTCTCTCTTGATTTATTCCCTCAGTAAACATTGTAAACATGAGTTTATGGTCTCAATCTCTAGTTTCAAGTCTTCTTCAATACAGCATGATGTTCATTTAGTAAATCATGGTCCATTTAGAGTCAAATAGACCATAAAGCAGAGGATGCTTTAGGGCGGGGCTACTGTGAACCAGAACCGTATACGGTGTCTCTACGTCAATCCTCCGCTTTCCAAATACGGTAACTTTCTTTCATTAGTTGCAAAAATAACAAAATGACAGCTGTCTTAATCCAAGAGGGCGACAGTGAAATCACCGAACTCGAGGCTTCAAAACGACAGTCTACAAACCAATGGGCGACGTCCTCTTCTTATATACAGTCTGTGGATCTGACGGTACACATCCAGAAAGACGGACATCCAAATGGAGGCAGGAAAAAACATAAATGGTCCCTACTGTGTGTGGAGCTGACAGTTTAGCTGTCACACGGTAGGAATGAGGCATCATCATTCCAGCAGCAGAGGAAGTGGAAACGTGGAGTGCATCGGGTTCAGCGCTATCACAAGGACCACCCTGTCCCTGCTACACAACACCATTGTCCTGCTCGGAGGTGGAGGAGGATGAAGGCCAAAAGGAGCAAATACACACTGATAGTGGAAGTGTTATTATAAGAAACCTGAACCTTTGAGTTTCCACATGTTTCTCTATCACTTCAAGGAGGCTATTTGAGGCAAACGTAGACCCGTGGCCTATGCAAAGTGACAATACATTTCGGTTCTCTTTGAGAGGGAAACGTCTGCTCGCTGTAATCCAGCAGCTGTCTCTGAAGAAACCCTCACCAGTAATCCAGGGATCACTGCGTCTTCCTCCTGGGATCTCTGTAGGATCAGAGCGAGCCAGCAGTTACCGGGTATAAGGAACTGATGCGGATGTGTCAGGATGTGTTGTTTTATGTTTTCTTAGAGACACACACAAAGAATCAACCAGAAAATGAAAAACAAATCCTGGTTAATTATATCTTTTTTAAAGCTTTAGCTTTCATTCCCATCTATAATAATAGCATTCTCTGCAACTTAATTGCTGAGATGTAGGAACATGGCGACCTCGCAGAGAACAATCACACAGAGTTTAAACAAACTTGCAGATTAACCAAAATTGTTTGGAAAAGAAAATGTACGACGGATCAAAGTTGAACCAGAAAGTCCGTCTTTAAACTTTGATGGATGTTCACAACAGACAACTATGGCATTAATGTTCACCTCTTCTATGTGTTTGGCTGAAATGTTTACAACCTGTCAGATCGTGTGACAGCTCGCGTTTCTTCCCTCGCCAAACCTATTTTTAGCAATATTCAAAGATCTCACCCGTTACGTCAGCAAGCACGATGTCATAATAGCCGATAGCTACCTATCAAAATGAAACTAAAGTTGTAATAAATCGTAGTTCCCTTCTAATTTAATGTCACAGATTATGTCACAAGCTGTCATACTGTGAGTATCATGCATTGAAATGGACCCCTCACCTCAATGATCCAGCTTCTGATGTGATGATGCCACAACACAACACATACTGTACTGTTAATCCTGAGTTTCTCCCGTTACTGGCTACCTCATTGATCCTGTAACTGGACCTTTTAGTAACAGATCAGCATCTAAACAGGTTTTTAAGGAACTCAAACAACATGCGTTAAAACAGATTACTGCATGGGTGAAGTGGGTAATGGAGGCCCTTGTCCTTAAGATTTATTATTATCCTTTTAAAAAAAACTTTTTTAGTTTTTATAGTATTGGACTAAATGTGATTATGAAATTCTTTGCATGTTTTGTAAATTAGCCGATTATATCACGTAATGTCGTCGTGACGAGGCAACTGGTGGTTTAGTTGGGAGGATATTTTACAGTACGGCTCTGAACTTCACAGTTTGTTGTTGTTTTATTCAAATTAAGGTTTTTCACCAAAGATATCGCCTTTATACTGTACATGGCACTTAAAGAACCCAACATGCTGAAGATGGCAGTAATTAGAAATGTCAAAATGACAAAGGCTACATGCTGTGCAGCGCTGTACCGCATGTCAGATTTTTACATTCAAATCTTCTATTGAAGTTTTTCGAATGAAGCTTCATCGTCATATTTGATGATTTTGATCACCCTAAAAAAGGCAAAATATGATTTTGTGTTATTGTGGTTGTAAAAATGTGCAATCTGTTTGATTTCGGCTAGAATAATATTAATACAGGTGCCAGCGTCTGTGTGCGGCAAGCCGGAGAGCAAACAGTTGTGTTCCGCAGTGGAAATGTTGTTTTAAAAAGGCTAAACACCAACAAACTGGAGTATTTCATTAGATAAAGTTTTTTTGTGAATTTTGGAAATTACTGTATCTTTTTTTCAATAAGGGTTTTTGACTTTTGGACCGAGACAATTACAGAGACGTGCACCGACCCACTCGCTGTGTTTGTGTGTGTGAGAGAGATGGAGGGTGGACTATGCACACAATGCAAGTTATTATTAATAATAATTTGAACGCCAACGTCATGAATGAAGCTTCAAACTATTCCGTACAGCCCTAATGCTGTGCGGTTGTGGGTGGCCTCGTGCTATTGTTTGACGAAACTCTTGCCGCTCGGGGACCGGCACACACAGTTCAGGGCCGGTGATGATGATAATCCGTCCATGGGTTGAGACACTGGTTACGGCTTTTTCTTGTGATGGGTAGAGAGAGACAGGAAAGAGAGACTAATGCGCAGCAACAGACTCTGGGTTTGAGCCCGGGACACTGAGGTTTCCTGGAGGGTTTGTACTTTTCCTCATAAGTCCTCGGCCCTGTGACCCTGTGTTGTCATCCTGCGACCCGCCCGTTCAGATATTAGTCCCCCAATGATTAATAGCAGCCAGGCTGTCCTTATCTCAGTAACATATGAGTCCGGGAGTAATGAGGGCACGGGAACAAACAACAGCTGATAAAGAGTGGGCGGAGGAGCATGCGGAGCGCGCACGTGTGCGATCCTGCTCGTCAGCGTCGAAGGCGAGCGTTTCATTCTTCAAGGAGTTGTCTGGCCCCCGCAAGACAGGAATGTGCCGCGCAGCACATAGCATCGACTCGCTCTCTCTCTCTCTCTTACACATCTTCACTGTCACATTATTAACCCACAAAGCGATTTACAGGTCACACTTGCGTGCAAAGTTCAGAAGCAGTGTTGTTAATAAATCACCTCTGAACAAGTGTGTGTTTTTACTTAACAACAGGAGGGAATGACTAAAGGAAATGGTGACACAAGCGAATCATTCTTTACTGTAAAACTTGTTATAGAAATAGCATTATCATATTAGGCCTTTCTTCTTTTCGGCTCTTCCCGCGTTTCCTCTTCTACTTCTCAACACAATCTCGGTTTTCCTGGCACGGACGCAGGAAAGACGGACGTCAGCGGCAACAGCGCGAGGCGTTTTTGGGAAAGGCCGCGGGGAGGGCAGGGCGTTTTATTTGGATGGACAATTCAGAGTAATTAGTGCCAAAACACTACATCACTTGTGACAAATGGGGAGCGACAGGAGCTGGAGTTTGGATGCAAAGTGAAGGGCTATTATCATTAAGTGTAATGGATTGAAATTGTGGCGAAATTTGCACGGCTTGTCTAAACAGTTTTTTTGCTCACTTCAGGGAAAGAGGCGGCTGGAGGTTGAAGGTGAGGGTGAGGAGTGGGAGAGAAGAGGTCTGCGGAAGGGAAAGGAAAGGAGGACCTCATTTATCGAAACCGAGACAGGAGGTCAGATTTAAGGAATCTTTCTGTGTCTGATTTGACAAACTGTCACAATTATGAATTCAAATTTGTTTCCTAGATTGCGATATAGTATTCCAGCCAGACGCCGGGTGTCAAATACTAAAGTTTTGTCACGGCCCTCGGTGTCTGGTAAAGAGGCAAAGTCCCGCCCCTCCCGGTGTCCCCTGTTGGACCTTATTTTGGAAAAGAAATTGATAGTCAACGTCGAATTACACATATATTTTTCGATCCTGTTTGAATTGTGCCATGAATTACACTTTTATTCTTCAGTTTAAAAGAGAATTTGGCACGTCAAGAAACGTCACTTCACCGTGGCTGCTAACTAGCTACAGTAGGTAACTTGCTATACTAGCTAAACGCATCAGGTAAGATAACATTACCTTTGTGCATGTTGTGCTAGCTAGCTAACTAGCTACAGTAGGTAACTTGCTATACTAGCTAAACGCATCAGGTAAGATAACATTACCTTTGTGCATGTTGTGCTAGCTAGCTAACTAGCTACAGTAGGTAACTTGCTATACTAGCTAAACGCATCAGGTAAGATAACATTACCTTTGTGCATGTTGTGCTAGCTAGCTAACTAGCTACAGTAGGTAACTTGCTATACTAGCTAAACGCATCAGGTAAGATAACATTACCTTTGTGCATGTTGTGCTAGCTAGCTAACTTAGTGTGTAGTCTTTCTAATTCATTTTCGCGGTCCTATTCTTCAACAGTTTTACAACAAATTGACACTTTCTTCACTTGCAAATATTATCTTTTAAATGGACAAACATCATACGTGTAATTCAAGGCACAATTCAAACGGGACCAAAAAAATGATTTGTCCGCTTACCCCGAAACTCGGTTCTAAACGGGAACCGGTTACAAATTAGTAAAGTAAATTACTATTGGTAAGGTCCGGGTTTAACGGTTCTGCTATTGGTACTTTATAAGTTACAGAGTGAGATCTCCTCGGAAAATAGCAGCTAATAAGAATAAGCTGATAAGAGCTAATCGTCACATACGATTTCGGAACTTCTTTTATTGCGGCTCAAGAAAGGCTACATACAAGAATAATTAAGCAGTGTTGATTCTTTTCTTAATTAACTGAAAAGAATCTCACGATATCATCAAAAGGAACGATTTATCAATCTTTAGTACTGTGTTCTTCTGGTAATCTTCCCTGCAGATGTACATTACAGGATTAAGAGTGAGAATACAATGTTTCCCAGCAGACAGTTATGTTTGACAATAAAGTCAAACCGAAATATTAGGCAATTCCTCGTCTGGGCTCCATGTGAGATTCTGATAATGATTACAGCCGTGACTCTGGTTGTTAGTTTTATTTTGTAAACTCCAGTCCAGGATTATTAAGCTTGCTGGAATGCGTCGACACAGTCTCTCCGACCAGATGTTGAGTTTGATCTTCAGGACACAACCGAGAAGACATTAATGAACTCCGACACTGCCGGGGAAATGATGGCTAGATTACTGTAAAAACGCATTTTTTTTGTTCTTTTGCAAGTCTGATAAATGAGAGTCAGTGTACTGGACTCCTCCTATTTCTCTGGAGCCCTTTCCTGTAACCCTTCTTAACTTGGTTTAGCCGCTGTGTGCTTTTTGACTCCCTTCATACCTCCTCCTCCTCCTCCTTCTCCTCCTCCTCCCCAGCTGAAGCGGCTGTCTGACTGTGGACTCTGTGGTGTACCTCAGACATCAGATGTCACGGCTCAGCTTTGCTTTCAGAGGTTTGGCCTCTCACCTCTGCTGTTTTTGAGTCCTGATGGGAGGAAAATGCAGGACTGGCCACGGTGCTTCAGGCTTCACGTTGAAAATAAACATGCTTGCACATGTGAAAAATAACAATAAAAATGTAACAATAGATATCACCATTAAAACCTCCCCAGTTGATTACTTGCATTAAGACAATATTGTATTGTATTACACGTTTTCTGAAATATGCATATTAGCCATTCCATTCCATTATCCAAACCGCCTATCCTATTCAGGGTCGCGGGGCGCCGATCCCAGCTGACATTGGGCAAAGGCAGGGTACACCCTGGATAGGTCAACAGTTTATCGCTGGGCACATATAGAGACAAATATTCACACTCACATTCACACCTACGGGCAATTTCGAGTCTCCAAGTAACCTAAGCTGCATGTCTTTGGACTGTGGGAGGAAGCCGGAGGGAACCCACGCTGCCACTACACCACCGTGCAGCCCGAAATTCTCTTTTTAAATATGTATTTATTTGTATACATTTGTTTTCTGAAATATGCGATTGAGGCATTATGTAATGCTAACTTTTGGTTAATTTTGGAGAAATCTTCAGCCGCAAATAGACAAAGTAGTACAATAAATAACTAAATGTGTATTCTTGATGTTTTCTTTCCACTAGTCTGAAAGAAGACATAGAAAATAACCCAAAATCTCAATATTGCCCAGTGCATGAAAAAACATTGTTTTGGCCACGTGTGACCAGCACGGTCCTGGCTCTAGTTATCCTGCAGCTGTAAGCAGTGGGCACTGCTGTGTGTATACGTTACCACCAGAGAGAAAGTCCCGCTGTGTGTGTGAATGTGTTAAGTGCGTGACTGTCGTATAACTGGTAAATAGACTTTAGGCTCCTGTGACTCCTTAAAATATAAGGAGTCACGGGCCAAACAATAGCAAAAGCGTAGTGTTCATATAGCCATGTTCTAGTTCATTTTAAAGAAAAATCACAGAGGACCTGGCAGCAGGGCCGCATTTGACCTGCGGGTGCTAGTTTGGCTACCCCCCCCCAGCGTTCGGCTCACTTAAGAACCAAGGGATCATAAACAGAAGGCAATGCTAATCATTACACACAGTAGATATTTTGACTGGACAGAGCAGGAAAAGTACAGGTGTTACTATTGACATTACTATGACGGTTTTTGCCCTCATTCCGGAAAAGACAGTATTCCTACTAATGAACCGTATCAAATCCGGATTTGGATATAACAACAGCAAATCTTCATTTTATTATTTACGCCTGTGCTTTACAGCAGGAAAAGTGTCGAATTTTGTGGAGGAAGTTTTTTTTAAAGGTGCAACATGTCAGAACCGGCCACCTGCTCCAAACAAATAGGGGGCAGCATTTCACCTCTACTAATTTACAGTCATCCGTTATAAAACAAATAAGTAATTTACATCAAACAATCATTTAGAAATAATTACTTTACACATCCATTGTCAGACTTGGAGATTGAAGCTAAAAAATTTGTATTACACTTTTTTTGTCGCGTTTGGAGGGCGAGACACTTTTTTTTTTAATGCTGTACAATCGCTGCGTTCAGTACAGAGGTGTCGGAAGTCAGGGTTATGGAAGTGCAACCGCACCACTTGTAAAACGCTTCCTCTCATTTCTCAAGCTGGCAGGACGGGAGTGCTCTGTGCTGAAGCTGGCAAAACCATCACTCTCACACACACACACACACACACACACACACACACACACACACACACACACACACACACACACACACACAGACAGAAAAGACATCTGCTCAAACACTCCACACGGTGCTAAGTGAAAACCAAGAGATGTTTTGATCTCAGAGAAATACGGGAAGAGAGAAAATCCAGATACTTAAAGTGCAAATCTGAAGGGAAGGAAAGACGGATTAAGAAGGAGAATAAGGAGGCCTAAAGAGGAAGTTGCTGGTACGGAATAATCACCAGAGAGACATCACGATAGGAAGCTTTTTATGGTGACGCGCTGCTCTGACGTGGCCGCATGTTGCACATATTTGTAATGTTTTTTTTTTAACAATCCGTAGTCCGAGGGTGGAAGCAGGGGCTCATCAGTCAGCAGAACATGATCTGCGCGCGGTGCCGCCCTGTGATTTCCCCTCGTCCTGCTGTCGCTGTTAATCTACTTCCTAACCTCTGCAGTTCTGTAGCCAGAACATTCAGCCCCCGAGAGGGGGGAGGGGGGGGGGGGCAGGAGACGAGTTCTCACGCTGCCTTTGAATTTGGTGGGATTCAATTCTCATAATTTGGCTTTCATTTCTTTTTCTCCGTAACTTACGGGGGGTTTTCAGTTTGCCTTTACTTTTTCCCGCCATTTCTTTCATTTTTACCAGAGGATTCTTTGCGCCACAGATCAGAGGAGTTACGCCGCAGCGGATGGCTCGTGCAGACAGTCGGTTAACAGGCATTTCTTACGAGCACGCAGATGTAAACATTGGCAGATACTCTAGAGGAGGTCTGTTTAGTTTCTCCAAAACAAGAGTGACGACGCACATGTCTTTGATGCATTGTAAATACTTATAATCTGCTTGTATAATCACAGTTATAAGCACTCATAATTACCCCATAAAGCTTAATCATTTTTTTATACTTGAGCAAACAATGACGACCTATAGTGACTACAACCAGCTTGTACTGTATCACACCTGCCTAAACCTTTAGGAAATACACTACTTTGTCGCTCGAAGCACCCAATGACCATTTGGAATAATCATATTACAATTCATTACAGCAGTGATTAAAATGCATTATTAAAATACTATAATGTATTACAACTATGAGAATTATAATACATATATTTTAAAAAAATACAAGAGGTGGGCTTCATAGCTGTCCATGAATTCATATGAAACATGTTATTTTGGGGTCCATCAATGTATTTTTGGTGGTTTAACCTGTTTTCCTTTTCTCTTATTTTATGGTGTTTTCATCTAAATTATTATTATTAAATCACAATCTCTTGTTGCTCGTCGCTGTATACATCTTCATCACAAACACATTGAGCTTGCTGTAATTAGCGTGTGCCTTGCCTTGGACCTGTCTGTATTATTATATATTTTTTTTCAACATGACTTTAAAGATAAAGCTGGTGTTACTTCATATTTGAGTAGTCGTCAACAAATCCCATGGAACAACCCCATCGCCAGACAAGAAGGTTGATATTAGACGTTTCTGCAAAACCCCAAATTATTGTACATCCAGTGAGTATATTTAAAAAAAATCTTTCTTTACACAACATCTGCACAAGTCAACTATGTCACTGCCGTCATCAGCCGGATTACAAACAACGGTGAGACTTCATATAGGGAGGAAATCAACAATGCTCAAAGAACAACCCACTCAACGTCAGTAAAACCAAGGAGCTGATTGTTGATTTTAGAATAAAAGGAGGTGAAGACACACACTCCTGTCTACATCAATGGAGCTGAGGTGGAGCAAGTTAACAGCTTTGAGGTCCTGAGACTCAGCATCACAAACAACTTGACATGGTCCTCATACATCTTCATCCTGGTAAAAAGAAAGAGCTCATAAACAGCTGTATTTCTCAAGGAAACTTAAGAAGATAAAAATTCCTGTGCACGGCCCAGGACAGGAGGGCTCTACAGCGGGTGATTCAAACCGCCCAGAACATCATTGGTACCCATATACTGAGCATCAGTGATATTGGTGACAAGAGGTGCCTGCAAAGAGCCCAAAGGATTTTAAAAGACAATATGCATCCAGCCACAGCCTACTAACCTGATGCCGTCTGGAAAGAAATACAGAAGTATTAGCTGCCGTACCACCAGACTTCAGAGCAGAGCATTTCGTTGTGCCAACCTGTTGTTCAATGACAGTACAATAACCTTGTAAAAGTAAGGTGGAGATTGTGGTTAAGATATGCAACTATTATTGGCAAACTCTGGTTCTCTTGTGGGAAAATCAGAAGCGCTACACGTCCATCAAATACCAGACCCCCTTCACCATTAACATGATACTGGGCCGCATGATAAACAAACTATTGCTAACGATGAGTCTGTCTCTTCCCTAGCCTGTCTTGTGTGTACTATTGGATCACCAACTAATAGGAATGAGCAGTAACTAATAATTAACTGCACAATCGTATCGGCATGATATTGGATTACATGTTTCCTGTTGTATCTTTAAGGTGTTTGAGGTTGCTTGAAATAACCAGCTGTCAGATCCTGAGAAGAGGAAGTGAACCACAGACATGGTGAATCTACGTTCTGATCCCACATGAAAAGAAAGCCTTTCGAAACAGGATGATCGACTGTATTAGGGGCTTAAGACCTTTAGAGTTTACTCAAGACGTAGATACAGTATAAATACAGGCTTTTAATAACAAGAGCTCGTGCTCAGGAATCATGCTCATATGATCAGATGTCATGGTCATATGTCCAAAAAGATATATCAAAAATGAGAAGCTGATGATTCATGTCAGCAAAAAGATCTGTTAATCACAAGGTGATGTACATGGGTCTAAACGTATTTTAGGGACACTATTTTGAGGATGAAAGAGCTTGTCGTCTGAGTCTTAGTGTCTCAGAGTAGGTGATCAGCCACAACCGGCCAACGATTCTCAGAGTGACACTTTTGGTCGAACTCGGGCGGCAACCTCTGGTTCTGAAAAGTGAGGCCAATGCTGAAGTTCCTTAAACTTACATTCTTTCTAATGGCCATCAGAGGGCGACTCCGCTGGAAGCATGAAGAAGTCTGATTGTATAGAAGTCTATGAGGAAATTACTCTACTTCTCACTTGATTCATTGTAAACATGAGTTTATGTTCTCAATCGTCCACAAACCAATGGGTGACATCTTGTTGACTACTTCCACTTCTTATTTACAGTCTATGGTCCTACTTTTAGACTAAGAGTAAAAACATTTGATAAACTTTCTGAACTAAGGACATCGCTCCTATCTCGGCAGTTTTGACAAAAACAGAGTTATTTCTTTGACTGCAGAAGAGAACACGTGTTGTCTCTGCAGAAGAGATGTCCTCACAACACTTTCTGCAAGGGGACACTGTAGCTGTATAACAGTGATGATTCTGTTAGATCCAACGGTTCTTGACAGTCATAAATCAAATGTTGATTGTGGTTACAGCGCCTTAAGACAATGACGTAGTCATCGTGACATCACCCATTGGTTTGTGGACTGCCGTTTTGAAGCCTTGAGTTTGTTGATTTGGGCGTCACCATCTTGGATTAAGGGTGTCGCCATGTTGTGTTTTTGGCAACCAATGAACGGAAGTTACCATATTTGGAATGTGGAGGAGTGAAGTAGAGACACCTCAATCTGACTTCTATTCAATCTAACTTTTTGCAACCAGAGGAGTTGCCCCCTGATGGCCAGTAGAGACGATGCAAGTTCTTCACCTAGCAGAACCGGGTGACATTAACACAGGCAAGAAGCAGCCCTATAGAGTAGCACAGGGATGACGTGTTTTTGTCGGCCAACCAGGAAGTTAGGATCACACTGGTTCCCCTCGACAAAAATAAAGTGGTATTTTTTGCCATTGGATTTTGTATTATTGTAGAAAACAAGCTCTGTGGCAAGAGATTTTTGAAGCGTGAATGCAATGGACAGAAAGAAAAAGCTGACGTTAGGCTATAAACAAACTACGCCAAGGCCACATGTCACCAACGCTAAGCTAGTGTTTGGTGTTAACCACAGACCTTATTTCAGGCATCTAACCTACACCCCCCCCCCCCCCCTCCCAAAAAAAATAAAATCATTAACATGAGGGAACCGGATGTGCAAAAATGCTGACTCATTTCTGGGTTGTAGGACTCATTCATTCAGCTCTCTATTATAGGCTTTTTCAAAATGATGTAATTGTATCAGGATGATTACATCATTTAAAGCAGCTGTCGAATTAGGCAACTATTGCAATTTTTATTTAGGTCTACATTAACTTATATAAGTCAGACGAGTTGCTTGCCAATGCTTACTTGAAAACTGCTGTATAAATGGCGTATTGATAAATATTATGAGATTTTACTTTTTTCCCTTTCTAATCTTGGTAATTTAAGTATGTCTCCATGGAGGCATTTTGCGCAACACTTCTTCCGAAAACTGAAAAAGAACGGACGGAGGGAGAGGAAGCAGTGAGGAAGCACTTGAAAGAATTCAGCCTGGGAGAAGTGACAGAGGCCCTGCATGGGACGTGAGAAACAAAAGGGGGGAAAAAACAGAGAAATGAAGGGGAGTGAAGTGGATATCATTTCGTCTGTTATATCATCGCAATCCCGCATTCGCCTTGCATGTTTTCTCTACACTCGACCTGCCAGATTGCTGCGGCGGAAGGGCCCTCCCAACAGGAAGGAGATCATTTACTTCTCCAGCTGACCGACGCTATAGTAGTGGTGGCTGTGGGTAGTGTTTGTTTTGGGTGGATCTGCTCTCCCTAATGAAAACCCAGTGGGCTGGAAAGTCCGTCCAGAGAGGCAGTGATGTCGTCAGCGGTGATCGGTATAGGTGGACTTCTTTCGAAAATGCTAATGAAGGAAATGGGCGATATATTTGTGAACAGTCAAGACTTTTCTTGAAGAGAAAAAGGAAATAATGCCGTCTTTCGCTTACTTTATCCTGTTTCTCATGTCCAGTACTGTGCCTCGGTGCATTTTGGTGTGTGCATATATACCTCCTCACATGCTCACATTGTAGTTTCCGCAAAACAGACGGTGTGCATTTTTGTCGTGCGGTTCTAGTTGTGTTTGTCTGTTCTGAGCTGGTTTAATGTCACTTTTGGTCAAGTATTTTATGGAGTTGTCATGTGTTGCTAAGTGTCTGCGAATGCAGACGTTTGTGTGTGTGTGTGTGTGTGTGTGTGTGTGTGTGTGTTTGTGTGCGTGAGAGGGAGACAAACATAGTTAAAGTGAAGCAGTGAGCCCACATGGCCATAATTCAGCAGTACTTTGATGATGATGGGGGGGGATCATTTATCCTGCACAGTTTTATTTGTTTTCTCGACTGCCGTGTTTTATTGTTTCATAAAAACAAGCCCGGTCAAAATTTTGCATAAACACAATCGTAAATTGGTGCGTTTAGGACAGGCTGTACTGTTATGTCTGACAGTATGTTACTAGTTAAAGTGAATTAATCTACAGAAAAACGTACAATACATGGCCAGAAATATGTAGACATATGAACGGATCGATATGAGACGGATCTCCGCCAGGTGTGCCTGCGACCACCATCATTGCTGTTTGACTGAATGACCTCTAACCAGTGTTGCGACCCGTCAAGCGTTTTTACACTCGCACTTCTCGTGCAACAGATACGCTTCATGTCGACTGTTTAACGCTTTCTCTGAACAGAAACTGTCAGTCTTTCTGTGTGTTTGGCTCTGTTAGCCGTTAGCTGTGTTAGCAAACACACTGCAGGACTCTACTGCCCACCGGCTGCCAACAGCTATAGCTTCCTTCGAAGACGCGCTTCAGTTCGTCAGCTGCTAAGCGATGATTGTACTTAAATTCATATATGAAATTGTCTTCGCTAGGCATGCAAGTCAAGAGATGGACAATTTGTAATCCGCAACGGGGAAAAAAGTGTCCAAACTAAAGCAGTTTTGGTTTATGACTTGTGGGCCCTAGCGGATGGTTAAGAGTAGCGAGGAGTCAGCAGTCAATGATGGTATAAATGAGTAAAAATATGTTTTCAAAAAGTTTGATTCCCCGCCAACCACAAGAGGTCTTTGAGCATGCAGTCACAAATGAGCACACACAATATTGAGCTCATGGGTTCCAGCAGTATGCGCTAATAGCTGTGAACAGACAGACACACTCACGCACGTATACACACAGCTGAATACATAATCTCCTGGTGGAGGTAGCGAGTAACACAACCAGAAAACGCTCTATAGATACACAAATATTTGCCTAAAATATTAAATATTTCTCAAGTGAAGTATAAACCCAGTAAAACCCTTACGTCCTATAGAAGTAGCCAGCTAGTAGTACCTCCATTAATACTCAAAACACTGTGGATCTGCATTAAGCTACTATTCTACACACATAAGGAACCAACATCCTGAGTGTCTTAAGTGTCAACCAGCTTTAGCCACTTTCTTTCTGTCTGTGCATTTTAATTATTACTTGATTTCCTTTATTAGATGTATGGTAACCCATGAACGCATGTGTATTATTTTGTGTATATTTGTATTTTATTTTGTTTCCTAAAGCATTTCTCTACATTAGAATAACTATTTCAACAACTCAGATGTTCCTCTGTATTTTTGAAAGATACCACACAGTAACCTCTCCTTACACTGACTGAGCCGTGTTTTACAGTGTGTAGACACACTGTAAAACACGGCTCAGTCAGTCCCTCTGGTCCTGCCGACCGAGAGGCTCCATCTCCTCCGGCAGCGAGCCGTGGCCGTGGCCAAAGGCTTAGTGGAGATCAAACACTCGCTTTAACCCGAAAAGACAAACCAAAGCTCAATTAGCCCTGTGTACATAACTATCAGCTGACTGCAATCACACCACAAGGGATTGTTGGCCGAGGAAGACGGAACCCGACTGGATTAACACGACTCTTCTCTTCTCTTCCTATTGATTTACAACCATGAGCACTACAACACTGTGAATGTTGGAATTTATATTTAGAAAGTATCTAATGTGGCTGCAATCAAGGCAGGTACAGACGAGGTTTAAGAGATTTAAGCTGTACAATTATAAAAAAGAGTGTTGGATCATGGTGGATTGTACATGCAGTATATTCAATAAAGAACTGAATTTAAATATCCATTAAATCAAAGTGAGTAAAATCAAAGCATGTGTCTGTTGTAGAAATAACTCCAAAGACATCAGTATAACTGCTACAGTTTAATTTCTGTCAGCCTTTGTTGATTTAACTAATGCAGTTTGCTCTGGTTGTACTAATTAGCATTACATTAAATTCCTATTGGAGCATTATTCTACCATAGAGTGACTCAAACCAACCCTGTCGCCCACAAAGTGACGTTCCCACATTTAAACTACTATTTCCTCCAGGATTTGTTTGCAGTTTTAAACATGTGGTTGGCGTTGTGGATTGAAGCAAAACAACACAAAAATGTAACAAAACTACTTGGTAAGGTTTAGCAAAAAACATCATGGTTTCACTTAAAATAAGTATGTTGGTTACTTTATGGAAGTTACAGATGTAAATTTGGGCTGGAGAGTGTACATAGATCACAAGTCTGCAGTCAAACAGAAATAGACACCAATAGTCAACAACATTTAGAGTTTTTATTTAACCTAACCTGCTTCTCAACAGACCCAACTATCCCATGGATTCACACCCTGAACTGCCACTGTCCAATCCCTCATTTTGAACTATTACTGCAATTGTGTTTACTTCCACTTCCTCTTCCAATTTCCTGTTTTTGTTCTCATTTAGCTCGAGGGGGGAGCATGTTTAGCTAATACCAATGGCAGAGTTATTGGTTAGAACTTTCTAATACTTTTCATTGGACCGATTTACATTGATTCAGTTTCTTGGTTTATGAAGAACAAACAAGAATGAATCACTGAACAACTTCTTTACACATTTCTAGTTTGTGAACCTAAACTGAAATTCTTTTTTTCAGAAGGTCTTCATCAAACGAGACAGAGCTAACACGGAGAAAAAAACAATACACACTCCACTCAGCAGGTCCTCTGAGAACCGCTGTGGTGGTGCTAACATTTCTGTTGGTTCAGACACAGGGTGTCCTCCCTCTTCTACGTGTTTTTAAGCGTCGGGGTTCAAGCAGCCATCACATTGGATATGATACAGTGTGTTCTTGGCTTGCTGAAGTTATGCGATTTCTATGATTTACACGCATAAATTGCACGGCAACACTTGGCCACTGTTTTGCAACACAGTGTTATCTTACTAATATACCTCATATTGACTTGCTGCAATAAAAAAGAGAATCAATCACGAAATAAAGCATGACGAGAATGTGTTTTTTCTGTGGCGGTAAGGTCAGTGCATACAACAGATTCTCACTCCCAACTCCTCAAATACCAACGTCTGGTCAGTGACACTTCAAACTACGATGCTGTAGGTTCCCTCAGGGACGCTGTGTCAAGTTTCCGCTGAATGGGAAATGGGAATTGGGAAACACTGCTCCCCGGATTTAGAATACCTGTCTGTGAAATGCAGACCGTTCTATTTGCCGAGGGAACTTTCTGCCATCCTCATCACAGCTGTTTACATCCCACCACATGCTAACGCGAAGCTAGCCCTGGAGGAGCTACACCGCACGGTCAGCAACCAGCTAAATGCTCATCCGGAGGGAGCTGTGATTGTGGCGGGAGACTTCAACCACGCAGAACTAAAGACTGTGCTGCCCAAGTTCTACAGAAATGTAAGATTCCCCACCAGAGACAAGAATACTTTGGACCAGGTGTACACCAACATCTCGGGAGCATACAAAGCTGCACCATCTCCACACCTCGGTTTATCAGACCACCTCTCTCTGATAATGACTCCATCATATAAACCAGTAATTTGCAAAACAAGACCAGCTGTCAAATCCATTCAAGTATGGAGCAACGATGCTGCTTCACTTCTGCAGGACTGCTTTGAAAGCACGGACTGGCAAGTGTTTGCACAGGGAGCTGACCTAGAGGAGTACACCTCGGCTGTCCTGGCCTACCTACACTTCTGCACTGAGACAGTAACGACCACCAAAACCATCAAAGTGTTCCCAAATCAAAAACCCTGGCTGGACAGAAACGTGCGGTTACTGCTAGGAGCAAGAGATGCCGCCTTCAGGTCTGGTGACATACCGACCTACAAAAGTGCCCGGAGGGACCTGAAGAAGGGCATCAGAGAGGCCAAGCACAGATACAAACAGCGCATCGAGGGACACTTTGAGAACAACGACCCCCGGAGCATGTGGAGAGGTATTAAAACCCTGACTGACTACAAGAGCAGCACCACACAGATCAGTCAGGACAGTGAACTTCCCGACACCCTGAACCGCTTCTTTGCCCGCTTTGATGGACAGCACAGCGGAGCAACAGCTGAGAAGATCCAGCCCAAGGAGGAGCAGACACTCTTCCTCCAGCACCACCAGGTGAGGTCCGCTCTGAGGAGGATCGACATCACCAAGGCAGCTGGACCAGACAAAGTGTCGGGCCGCACACTGAAGACCTGTGCCGACCAGCTAGCAGAGGTGTTCACTAACATCTTCAACCTCTCCCTGCAACAAGCTACAGTCCCCACCTGCCTCAAAGCCACCACCATTGTCCCTGTCCCGAAAAAGTCCGCAGTCACCTGCCTCAACGACTACCGCCCAGTCGCCCTGACCCCAGTCATCACAAAGTGCTTCGAGAGGATGATACTATCGCACATCAAGGACGTCCTCCCAGCCGACCTGGACAGCCACCAGTTTGCGTACCGAGCAAACAGATCTACGGAGGACGCGGTCTCCATTACACTCCACACGGCCCTGTCTCACCTGGAGCACCCCAACACATACGTCAGGATGCTCTTCATTGACTTCAGCTCTGCCTTCAACACTATCATCCCCCATAAACTGGTGCACAAACTCAAAAACCTTGGACTTTCGACATCACTCTGTTCATGGATTCTGGACTTTCTCTCCAACAGACCACAGAATGTCAGGATAGGGAACCGGACATCGACAACCACCATCCTGAACACTGGTGCACCGCAGGGCTGTGTGCTCAGCCCGGCCCTCTTCACCCTTTTCACCCAGGACTGCTCCGCCACATATTCATCAAACACAATAGTGAAGTTTGCTGATGACACCACTGTGGTGGGACTCATCTCCAACAACGACGAGACACACTATAGACAGGAGGTCCAACATCTGGCTGAGTGGTGCTCGGACAACAACCTGGTCCTGAACACCACCAAGACCAAAGAAGTCATAGTGGACTTCAGGAGATCCAGGAAGACCACACCCTCTCCACTCTACATAAGTGGGGAGGAGGTGGAGAGGGTGGACAGTATCAAATTCCTGGGGCTCCACATTACTAAGGACCTCACTTGGTCCCTGAACACAATACATCTGGTGAAGAAAGCCCAGCAGAGGCTCTTCTTTCTGAGGAAGCTAAAACAAGCTGGCCTGCCCCCTGCACTTCTGGTTAACTTCTACAGAAGTGCGATTGAAAGCATCCTGTGTCAGTGCTTGACACAGGATGTGTGGTACTGTGTGGTATGCCAGCTGCACAGCAGAGAACAGGAGGGACCTGGCCCGGGTGGTCAAAACAGCACAGAGGATTGTGGGAGTTACCCTCCCTGACCTGGACACTGTGTATGCTAGCCGCCTCCAGAAGAAGGCCAGAAACATCTGTACAGACATCACACACCCGGGTCACTCTCTGTTTGTTACACTGCCATCAGGAAAAAGATACAGGACTATCAAAACCCGGACTAACAGGCTGAGGAACAGCTTCTTCCCCAGAGCGGTTTCCTCCATCACCCCCCCACCCCCACCCACCACCCCACCCAGCTCACACCAGACAGTGCTGCGGTGAAATAGAAATATGAAATAAAAATAGCCAATAACACGACACTTTAACAAAGCACCTTTTTCACTTTTAAGCCATTGATGCCTGCGTTTAATCTTGTTTTATCTTGTATATATTTATTTAATGTCTTGTTTCTTGTTTTAAATCTTCTTGTCTTAATGTTTTTTATACACCTTTTAACTGTTGCTGCTGTACTAACTGAGTCGCCAACTTAATTTCGTTGTATGTTTTTTACAATGACAATAAACATCCTTTATCCTTTATCTTTAATGTGTCTTTTCAAAATAAAGTTTCGTGTTCACAGGAAACGTACAGTTTCAGCTTGTTACGTGCATGCAGTCTCTTTAAAAAATTAAAAAATTCCAATGTAGGTTAACTTCTTTTTTAAGGTTTACTTGGTTAGGTTGAAGCTACAAAACTACTCTAAAAGAGAGTTTGTATGTTTGTGACATGAAGCTTAGCGCAAGTTCAGTCAAGTCAGGAAGACTTTTTTTACACTCTCATTCATGCACAAGTCTCTCTCTCTCTCTCTTTGTCTTCCACTCTATTGGCTGATTATAGGCGTTAAACTACCAGATTCTGCCACGATCTCCCCAAGCCAATCACATCGTTGCTGTCAAATTTTAAAACTGTTTTCGTCTGTTGTCATTGCAGTACGACCCTTCTCCAGCCCATTCACCTCCAGTCTCCGCCATGTCCAGTGCCCAGTCCAGCTCCTCATCCCATCATTGGATCTTCAGCGGCTCCCTTCACCACCACAACCAGGGTCTAGAGTCTTTTTAATATACGTGACGATGGAGTCCAATCGCCAAATCCTCATCCCTATTCATCTCCTCATGCATGTGTAATAAATATTTTTTCCACTCTACATGAAGTTTCTCCTGATTCAAGTATGTCTAGCATGCTTTGTTATGTAACTATATTTAACTAATATCGTGTACGTAAGTTACGTAAAAAAAGTAAGGTAAAATAAGTCAATGGTGACTTTGCTTCACACATGAACAGAGGCCTCCTGTGTGTTTGATCAAACTATCCAACCCAGCCTTCTCCCTACTCAGACTGTCTCGCTGGTTAAACTACGTCAGTTGCCCTGAGCGTCTAATAATGGTGCTGATGGGTTGACATTGGAGTTAGTTGAAAGACGCTGAAGGGCCATTGGCCAAGCGTCGGTATTTGACTCGTTGGGAGTGAGAATGGGTCGGAGCAAAACACTGTGAAGTATGATAACATTGGCAGAGATGGACTCTTCATGTCATGATTTAATGATTATGATGTGGGAGGGAATGAGTGATCAGGGCCTCAGGGTTTGGGATGTGATTGAACAGTGATGGGTCGGGCCTAATAATTGGAGCAGGGGATTAGTCATCATCATGCTGCGATTGGGCAGAGGCCTCTAGGCGCGATGTGGTGATGATTTGGACATTTTCCCATGGATCTATTTCGGCGCAATGGGTGGTACTTTAAGTCATTGTCAAGAGTTGGAAAAGGGACAATGTATCGACCCACTCGGAGTTGAATATTACACCAAAAGTAGTTCCGCATCATTTGAGAGAAATAGGTGTGACTGTTGCTCAGTATGATGCACTGCACATGCTGCTAATTCCAGACTGAAGTCACGATTAGCTAATGCTTTCCTTTTGTTTTCCTCATAATTTATTGCCATAGGGTCGTCATGGTGACTTCTGCCCTCTCTCCATCCAGCCTCAGACTGTGCTCCTCATACAGCAGGGGTTTCAGTCAGTCACTGTCTTTGTGATACAAGTTTCACATAATTTCATTTTCTTATTCTGCCATTGATCTGCAAAGTAAACCTAATGTTTTACACATTTTTCAAAATTAAAATGTTTGGATTTTGGATTTTATTTATTTAATTTTCAGATACATTTTCAATATACATGAATGAATAACCATATAACATACAACGCAAAAAAAAAATTACTAGTGAATTTAAAACCATACAGTACATATAGTTTTGCTTTCTCAACAAATACAGATACAAATACTGGGCTCCCTACCATGTACAAGGAACATCTTGGGCTCTAAGAATGTTGTTACGAGGAAACATGTCCTGAACTCTCTCAAAAAAGAAAAAAAATCTAAATAGGAAACACATTTAAATGATGAGGAACACAAGAAATATCTCAGGGAGGGCCTTTGTCGGCGTTACTTTTCATCTTTTTCTGCAGACAAAAGGGGTGTGAATGTATTGAAACATAAAAATCCGTCACAGCCTCATACAGAGATACTGACGGAACACTTGTGTTGGTTAAAGGGGTGAAAATGTTTTGTTCGCAATTGGTTTTGCTCCTAATGCTCAAGATGAGGAATTATTTGCTCTACCATTTAGTCAACTTGCTGAGATGGACTGCTCCAAAAACATGATGGGAGGTGATTTTTAATTGTTGTTTATGACCCATATTGGATAGGTTTCCACCCCACCACCACTCAATCCAAACATTCAAGGGCAGTCGCAAACATTACTAAGGAATTTGAGCCATGGAGGCATTTAAATCATACACATTTCATGCTCTTCCTCATTCATCAGTATCACATATCCACTTCATATTTCTATGAGTGTTTAACCCACTCGGTAGACACTTCAGATATAGGCCATATTGCTTTGAGATCATGTGCCTGTTACCATGTTAATGGAACCCCTTTCAGACCAAACACTAATAATTTATGAAAATAAATCGCATGTCAACTAAATAAATGTCTCTATGGACCTATACACACCGACCCCGAAACTTTTGTATTTTGCAAAATAGTGACTTTTGCTGAGAGATATCAATGTCATAATTCGGTTCATACCGTCACAACAAAATGCTTTTTCATATACAAGCCGAGAGAGAAAAAAGAGCGGGAAGCTGAACAAATTCAAATAAAAAAGGAAACAGTTAGAACAAAACTATTATACAACAAAATCAGATGTTTTAATTATATTTGCCTAACAAAGACTGTCTGAAGATGGCAACGAAGGAATACATCATAACATCTTTTATTTTCAGATATACAGGATGAGAATCAATTCCTCTTCAACAATTGAACTATTCCACAATTATTAGTTGACTGAAATAATCTATTGGAATGCCCCATTTCTCTAAAGATTAACAGATTTCCAGAAGAGTTTTTTTTATAAATTTTGAAAGACAAGATGTTAGCCAGATGAAGATAAGTGGATACTGACAAGAGGTTCGGTAAGATAAGATCTATTGTTGGATCAAACGGGGACATTGGTGGAGTTGTGGGAAGAGGCTGGCTGAGGCCGAGGGCAGTGGGGAGGTAGAGCTGGGATTCAACAGGGATCCAGGTTGACGGCAGGACAGGAACCACACACACACACACACACACACACACACACACACACAGACCAACAGGGGACATGGCAGCAGAGAGAAACACAGGGAAACACAAGATTAAGAAATTGTTACTTAGAGTTTTCAATAAATCTATTGAAGATTCAAAACTCCCAAAATCGTTGTATCTGGGCAATATAACGCTAATGCATCCGCCAATCAGTCTTCCTTGAGTCAACACGAAAATATTAGGTTCTGCAATACAAGATATTGACTTAATGCTTTTAATGGTTTTATGTGAATCACTTTGAATTGCCTTGTTGTTGAAATGTGCTGTACAAATAAACTTGTCTTGCCTTAACATAAGTTATTATCTCAAACATTGTTGAACCCCTGGAGCCATTGTATGTCTGGACGCTGAAGTGGGGTTTGATGGAATTGAACGGGAATACATGTTTATAAAATTTTAAGTTGGCTTTCGATCCAGTTTCTTTAGGTTGTTTTTTTCTTTTATTTAAGCCTCCGTCTTGACAAATGGTCTTGTGTCAGCACACTTTAAACTAACAAGAGGTACGGCCCTAGGAAGTCCGCTCTCACTCCTGTTTGCCCTGGCTATAGAGCCATTAGAATTAGCTATTCGCAACCCTGTCTCCTACAAGATGGCCTTCACATTCAACCTAACTGCAGCCTCAATTACATTTCGAGGGAAAAGTATTTTCTCCCATATTACGGTCGCATATTGAACAAGTGGTTAACATTGTCAATTGATCTGTGTGCAGTTCTTAAAGTGTGTACCTTTAAGTCACATTTTATGTGGGGCTTTTACTTGAGAAGAGTATTTTTTACTTTGGTATTGCTACTTGTACAAACTACTTTTACTTTACATTTAGCAAATAATCTAAATACTTTTTCCACCACACACACACACACACACACACACACACACACACACACACACACACACACACACACACACACACACACACACACACACACACACACACACACACACACACACACACTTACACACTCAAACAGAGCATGCGACAGTACTAACGCACAGGCACTGGAAGTGTTAGCAGATGTCTTCAATTAATGATTACCAATCGTGACCCAGAAGCGAACGCACACGCGCACGTTTGCAGTTCAAGAAAGGAATCCCTAAAGGAGCAACGACCTCTTCCCAAAGATGATTTAAATTCGGAGGGTTTCTCGGAGAGAAGTGTCCCTGAGTGGTTGGAAGAGCACTCACTGTAAGCTCATGACATCCGTTCTGCAGAGTTATGCCTCTCGATAGACTTTGCAGAGGAGCAGTGAGTACTGCTCGCTTACTCCTACATACCAACAAAGTCACCTGCTGCTTTAGTGCTCACTGCGTTGTGTCTGTGGCTGGATTAGTTCAGACAACCACAATCCAGGAGCAAACCCACATGGGCGCACATGTACACCCACACAGCTTGGTCTCCTTAGGTTTTCCCGTCTTGTTCTTTAAATCAACAGACAGCTGTTGTGTAGACTGTAGAGTGTGTTGTGGCTTTACTCATCCTCTGGTCATCATCATGCTGTCTGGGTGTCCTCTGCAGACAAACACACCGTTATTAGAGGCCGCACCGCCCGTGACCTTGTGGTCATGCTGTCTGCGGACGGAACATCAGCAGCTTAAATCTCTGTGCAAAGTGACGATTTAGTACCCTGGCATTCCAGCGTTGAGTTTTATTTTTTGTTTCATATTCTGACCTTTCTATCAAATATAGAGCCCTCGGTTACTCAGCTCCTATAAGCATAAGATTGGGAGTCCGATGGTCTCGTGGCTAACATGTCTTTGACTCCTCAAGTTGTAATACATTCAACTTGACTGTATTACAACTTGAGTCTTACTTTCATAGTTTTAGCCATCACTCTTATCAGTAATAATAACCCTGTTCTCATAGCAAAGACCTGAGTACACAGCAACATTGCTAAAAGCAAGCTTGAAGGAGCAAGAACACTTACGATAAACAACAGCTGGCAACCTCCGGTTGTGAAAAGTGAAGCCAATGAGGAAGTGGCTTAAAGTTGCAGTCCCTCTAATGGCCATCAGAGGGCGACTCCTCCGGTTGCAAAAAGAAGTCTGATTGTATAGAAGTCTATGAGAAAATGACTCTACTTCTAGTTTCAAGTCTTCTTCAATACAGCATGATGTTCATTTAGTAGATTATGGTCCATTTAGAGTCAAACAGACCATAAAGCAGAGTATAAAACAGGCTACAGGGTCGTATACCACAGCGTCACTCCTCAATCCAATCACCACCCAGTCACCCAATGAACAAACTGATGGCTTCTATCCGACAACAGTACAGTGGTAGTTAAAAAATGCACACGTATAGCTTTGTACAGTATAGTATTTGTACAATACCTCAGTGTTCACCTAGGCAGTCTCCTTTGTGGTACCCCTCCTCCTCTACGTAGGAAACATGGCCACCGTTTAGTGTAAGAAGTGTCCAAAGTTACACCCTCAACTGTTTGACCGTAATGAGTGCACCATCCGAGTAATCATACTGCACCATATTTTGCCATACTTCTCCGATATCTACTCAAAATTGCAGGTAAAAAGTATTAAATTTGCATAAACGCTGTAATAGTTTACTGTTCAAGCAGTTAGCATACAAACACATTCAATGTACTTACCAGTAAGTAAGACTACAAATTATAACTACAACTAAATTAGCAGAAACCAACAAAATGTTTTTCCGAATGTTAAAAACTTCTCGATTGTTTCGTTGTTTTCCAAGATCTCCCCGGAGCCGTCTCACCACTTCCTACCCCCCTACTTCCGGCGCCCTTGCTCGGACCACACCTGCCGTCTTCAGTTTTATCTACAACTACACACCTGTAAAGTTCTGTGACTTAATCTTGCAAGGTAGCAACGCCATCACAATGACAAAGACGGACAGACATGTAACACCTAGCATGGTGCTCAAAACCTCCTCTGTTGTAGTTTCTGCTAGGTGTCTCGGGATCACATTTTCCCACGATGACTCCATCAACAACATGCTGGTAGTTCGTATGTAATCCTGTGTCTACAGTCAGGTTTTTAAATTCCACATATTTACACTGTTTTTAACATCCAGGCTTGTTTTAAAGCAGTTAAAATATTTTCCTGCCCTTCTGCCAGCCTGCCTTAGCACTGCAGAGCTTATTAAACATTCCTCGTGCACTGGTGCAGTGGAGCAGCAAATGTACATACAGTCCTCCTCTCTTCCATGCTTCCATCTTTAATGATGTCTTTGTTAAGCCCACCAGGCTTGAATCTAATCCACACAGACCCCCTTCACCCCTGGACCATTTCGATGTCAAACTCCCTTCTCCACTTGCCCCTTAACCTCTGTTCTTTTCCCAATCTCACCCTCCTCTCCGTCCTTCCCCTCCTCACGTCTCTGTTTACGCTTGCTGTTAGGTCCGTCCCCATGGCGACTGAACTGGGCCCTCACACCAACGTCTGGGCTTGCAAACGTATCTAGGGAGGAAGAGTGGAGTGAGAGAGAGAGAGAGAGAGAGATAAAGAGAGAGAGAAAGAGAGAGAGAGAGAGAGAGAGAGAGAGAAGGAAAAGAGATCGGATCCAAAACTTTCTCCAGACATGGCAGCGCGAAAAGTACATCTGTCTGGGAAAGCGAGTCCAGCTCTCCAGCTTTAATTATCTTTTAAGACGCACATGGGGCAAGTTTAGGGATGAGGAGGAGAGAGGCCGGGGGAGATTCGTGCTGCAGATTCCTACGACTTTTTTCCTCTTCGCGGCGCTCCGACGAGAACAAACAGAAACACAAAGGGTCCACAAGACCAAGAGTGAGAGCATGAGAAAGAGAGACACCCGCAGACAGGGGTTCCATTTCCCCATCATCCTCTACCGCATGAACATGAGAGGGGCCTTAAATGAACCTGCTGTGCACAGCAGCATCTGTTTGCCAGAGAGCCTCCACCCTGGACCAGACCAACACTGAGATCATTGTTGTTCCACGGCCCTCGCTGGGCTCCGCTGTGGTAGGTCCTCCCAAGGATTTTACAGTATTTTTCCAAAGTTACTTCTGCTCCATTAGATAATGGTCACCATGGAGTGTGATGTACCCATCACACTCCATGGTGAAAGAAAAATGCAATTGAAAGGTAATTAAAAAACCCTGAAGTCTCGAGATAACCCTCCAGGAATCATAAACATCAGCACAGCAGGGGAGTGAGGACCCTTAGGGGAAGACCAAGCTGCTTTTGAAATGCAGTTACGAACAGCAGCAGCATTAGCATGAAGTTTGCGGGTGAGCAGGCGTTCTCAAACACAACTCGTCCATTACCGACGCTTGGTCCGTGGCCAGAAGCTTCAAACTGTGAACCTCTAGGTTCCCCCAGAGTCAGTTTGTCGACGTGTGCGGGACGCCGTGTCAGTTTCCTCTCTTTACATGCATAGTGTCTTTCCAAAATAAATAAAACCGATGTAGGTTTATTCAGATTTTTGATTTACTCACGTAACAAAACTACTCGGTTTCGGTTTTGGCAACAAAGTCCTCGTTTATGCTTCGGAAAATCTAACGCCCTGACAAACTTTCATCAGAAAAGATTTGGCAACACTGGGCTTTTTAAGTGGGTTCCTTTTTAAAATCTAGCGTACTGATTTCTCCAACGTTACCTCCTAATGCAGGCGTATTCAATCATAATTCAGCGAGGTCCATTTAGAGAGAATGTCCTCATGCAAAGGTCCAGAACATCACAGTAATGTCTAACTTGCGCTATGATTTAGTCCCACATATGTTGAAGTATAACGTCTATAGTTTAATAACATCTGTATGTTGTCAACAACTGACTGTCAAATCAAATAAAGAAAGTTCAATTGAATAATATCTCAACAATATTTATTATTAAAGATTTCAAATTGAACTGAAGGAATTATATATAATACATAATCTAACAATAAATCAATGTTATATAAAATCCCTTATTATATAAAATATAATATAAAATAAGGGATCCATTTAAGAATACATTACATAATGTGATTCGTACTTAGAAAAATGTATTTAATTTAATTGTCTTTGCCCTGCAGCTTTAAATTCACTTCATTCAGGTGTGAAGTGATGTCGACCAAGAAAACCACACTATTAAATTCTTCTCATGTTCTAATAAGATAAATGTGTGTGCATGGACTTTATCTGTGTTTATTTAAACAACTTTCAGCTCTATTCCTCTCTGTTCGACAGTTAAACATTTTATGATTCAGATCATATTGGGCTCTTAGATTTATTTTCTGTTCCTTCATTTCGGATGTGAGCTGGTAAGTTTGCTCAAAATATTTGTGCTTTGTCTCGTAGCGGCGCTTCACATTGCTGCTTTTAATAATCGTCACGGTCTCTGAACATATGAGACATCCTGTAAGAGTCTGTCCATTCTCTGGTCTCTCTGTCCACATTTCTCTTTTTCGGAGAAAGCCATGTGAAATAACTTCTGACTCACGTACTATTCTCCAACTACTCGGTCTCTCTTCCCGTCTCCCCCATGTGAGTAAATCTCACTGGAGTCGGGAAGCTTATCGGAATACACATATTTGATTGGCTGAGCAGTATCACGTGATGTGTTTTACAACGCATGTAGTTGATCGCTGTGTTACCTGGACTGCTGAACGAGTGCCGTAAAGGCTAGAAAAAAAAAAATAGAAGCGCTCCATCAAAATGTGGTTGTAGGTCCAGGGTCCAGATAAAATGAGTGTATGGAAGTACGGAAGTTACGTAACAAAGCTACGGTAAAATAAGTCAAAGTTTACCTTTGGTTTCACTGGGGACATGAACAGTGGTCTCCTGGGCAAAAGTCCTGTGTTTGTTTGACCGGTCATACAACCTCAACCTCCTCCCTAAACAGACTGTCTCTCTCTTTATACTACCCCAGCTGCTCTGAGCGTCTAAACCTCTGGGTTTACATCTCTCATACAGACGCGAAAAGGCGCCCCGGTGCGTCTAAGAGTCAGTATAAATTTGACGAGTTGTAAATGAGAACTGGTTGTCAGATCATGAGCTTCGCTCTCCACTAATTGGTCCCTGCTTATGAAACATGAAGCGTGTGGATCCTTAATAAAAGGCTGCAGTGTTGTGTTCGCTTTGAATTCCTCCGTATACCGTTATTCATCAATGAATAAAACCCTGAGCATGTTTTAAAACCGCCATCGCCAAGTCATGTCCGTCTGCTAATGTTAAAAACAACCGCTCTAAACTCATTCCTATTGCGGTTTTCCTGGCTTCAGTTACAATGGTGGAATTATGCCTTGGGTAACTGTTGCAGTGCCCCACATGAATGAACACACTCACACACACACACACACACACACACACACACACACACACACACACACACACACACACACACACACACACACACACACACACACATGCTGTCCATGCAGTGCAGTGGTTGTTCACATGCAATATATTTGTGCTTTGTGTTTGATGACTCAGTAGTGTTGTTGGATTTTCAATAAATAAGGAAGCTCTTCAAACATTTGTCACAGACCTCAAATCAGGATCCATATTTCTTAAGTCACGTCCCGGGACTTAAGAACACTAGACACTAGATTCAAATTGACTGGTTACTCTCTTTTTCCTCTATCTGTCCTCCTTTTTCGCATTGTCCACCCGCGTCCTTCTGGGTCATACAGGCATCTCAACTAGGGCTTAGGTTGAGCCCAGGAGCATGGTTTAGCATTCTCTTTAGGCTCCATCCCATCCTGGACATCTGTCTTTCATCTTGACACAATTGAAAACATAATACTGTCCCCTTCTTGGAAAAATATTTCACCTTGCCCATTACGTCCGCTCAGTCGCCCAATTACACATCCAGATGAACCGGAGCATCACTGGCACTTATTTGTAGCCACTCCCTGGTCACCACAAACCCCCTCTGAGAAATCCCTGGTTCTCTAGCAGCTGAAAGCTCCAGCAGGTTCACTGGCTAGTTGTTAACATTTCCGGCTGTTTGGTGCTAGGCAGGTACTGCACAGTGGGTTTATCAAAACGTATTCCCTGAAAACAACTGAGTGAGACTGAACCACAACAGTTAAGTTGTGGGCCGTTAAATAAAAAACAATAAGCTGAAAGATGATAAAACGCTTCTTTCTGCCAATCCTTGCGAAGGCCTTAAAGAGACAGGCACTAAAACTTAAACACTCAAGCATGTAAACATGTTTTAATATAAAAAAGAATACAAGTATGAACCCGAAAACGAGCGTGATATGTCCCCTTTAATGCGCCACTAGTTTGAAACAATTCGGTAGTTTAATCTTTAACAGTGCATTATATTTTATTAGCTGATCACATGTTAGTCAAGTTAGGCCCACGCTGAAATGTGGCCATACATCACATCGGTATCTTAGAATTATGCTCAATTTAAGTGAATAGTTATGTTTCACCACTGGTTCGGATGGATTCAGCACAGCGTGTGAACAAATGGCACAAAGGCTGACACATTGCGAAAAGACTGGGACAGCAGAAACAATAAAAAAAAAACTGGAAAAGGAGAGTATTGACAGCTGAACAACAGTGTGTGTGAACAAACTGTCATGGTTGTAAACGTCTTGGCTGGGGTTTCCCCTGACCTATCAGAGCATAAAATTCTCTTTACCCCCGCGGACTTAAAGTGTCCGATCATGGTGCAAATATGCGTCTGTGAAACACGGCCCCATTTGTTACCTCTGACCTCTGACTGTGACTCACGGTCTTGTAGGTTTAAGGTGGGTGTTTCTGCACATTCAAATGAAACTGGCCCCGAGCAGCTGCGGATCCTGCAACAAGACGGTTATATAACCTCGGCAGTGTTGACAAGGACGTGTTGGATGTATTCCTCGCAGGTTAAAGATTTCTGGGTCTCCTTGCACACACAGCACAGTCTTGGGAATAATAAAAGGGGCAGCATGACGCGGTTAGGAAAAGTGTTTTCCCCATAGCAATAGAATATAGTATTAGAGTATAAGGGACATTGAACTGTTTACCGTGGTCATTTGACTAGTACAAAAGAAAATGGCACTTGTAATTTGTTGTTATCTAGTGGGAGGGAAGAGAGTGGATGAAACTCCGGAGACGGATGGCGGGCTAGTTAGCTAGGTAGCTTGTCCATATCCAGAGCAGTGGGCAGTGAGGCAGAGTGTCTGTTAGGCCCAGCAGGCCACCAGCCGCTGTTTGGCTTATTTTCGGTACCCAGCGTAGCATGACAGCATGGTGGAATTAGCAAGCTGTCTAATTTAGCTAGCATGGTGGCAAGTTGGCTAAATTAGCTAGCTAGCCTGCTAATTCCACCGTGCTTTAATGCTACGTTGGTTACAGAAAACAGGGGCCGAACAAAGTTGTCACTCATCTGGTGATAGCGATGTGCTTCCCCACGCTGTGACGAGTGTGTGGATCAAGCGTTGAGTTTTTAAATATCACTCTTGCTCTCACTCTCTATGCTTCGTAACCTTCTGTGACTTGCTACAAGTCAATTTAGTTTAGACAGAAGTTAGCCCACTACAGCGGTTGCAATGGCTAGGATACACGTAAAAATAGCCGCCACTTTGACCATCCAGCTCCATTTATTTAATTGGAAAAGTCCGTGCTACATTCGTTTTCCCTCTAAACTACATATTTTGCAGAACATGTCGGGGAATGCAGATGTTCACTCTCACAAATTCTACTCTTGAGTACAGTAAATGAATGTAGTGTGAAAGCCGCAATTTGCTGGTGCGGTTCCAAACTGCTGATAATGTACAGTAGTGTAAAGCTGGAGGAATGCTGCCGAGGAACAAAGCTCGCACTGTGTGGCAGGGGGAAAATATCTATCTCTATCTGCTTCTCTGTGGTTTGGAAATATTCTCCCTCTGTCTTCCATAAAGGCCGCAGTGCAGCTTAACAGAATGGAATGATGCAGTACAAGTGAGCACACACATGTACTGTGCATGCACGCACTTGAATACTCAATTGGACGTGCTCTCTGCTCCACAAAAAAAAAAAATCGCCGAGGTTACACAGAGCGTCCTGTCAAGTGGATCTTTTATTGCAGCTGAAATGTCATACAGTGAGAGCCGCGGGGTCGCGTGGCCGTGGGGGTCAGGGTGAGGGTTCAGAGGTCAGCAGAGTCAGATGAAGCAGCTGATTGTACAGTGGGACAGTAGTCCCGAACATAAGGAATGAGTGAGTCGGCGGCGAGGCAGCGGAGAGCAGAAAGGTCAGAGAACAGATGAGCGCTATCAGACGAGCTTTGTGCTATCACACACACACACACACACACACACACACACACACACACACACACACACACACACACACTACATCTAACTACCTAATTATTTACGCACAGACTTGCAATGCTTGGAATTGACAACTTATCTTGTGTTTTGTTGTGTTTTGGTTCATTTTTGAACATGCAAAATAGGTAGGAATTATAGAAAGGAAGAAAAATTATAATGTACATAAAGACAGCAGTCCTTATGTCATATCAAACTGTTAAATTACTGTTTTATCATGGCAGAACATTCTTAATTTAGTAGTTTAAGTTTAAACAATCACAGTTTTTTCTACACACAGAGAAACTCTTTACAAGGCCTCCCATTGGATGCAACACAATTTGGTTAAAATGTTTCTGAAGTACAGATAACGAGGGCTGTTGTATTAAAGTTGCATTGTAATTCTTGGGCCTGGATTTGATCATTGTTTAGTCCTAAAGGACCCTGTCAAAAGACAGACTGTGAGAGATTCTTTTCAGGAGGTTTGGTGTTTTTTTTATGCTTTCAAAGGTTTTCATTGTTTTGATTTTAAAAAAAACATACCAACATCGCCACCTGCAGGCAATCGTTCTTCAACACATCTTTAAAAAAAGACGAAGAAGAATATAGCAGTGAAAACAGGCCAGTTAACATACAGAATAATGTCATCAGGTAATAAGAGAACAAGGCCATAAACAATCAGTCTGGGAGGGAGTCAATAGGGTGGATGGATGAGAGAAAAAAATAGATAAATAAATGTAATAAATTATTAAATAAATAATTTTTCATAAATAATGCTATGAAATGTTTTACCAAGGAAGTGGTGCAGGATGCATGAAAACACACGTCAATCAAACCAAACTTCACAAAGAGAAAGCGAAATGTTTTCTCCTTTTATGTATTTTTTTTTATTATTACTTTAGTTTTCTGAGATCTTTCACATTCAGATCTATTTCTTAAACAATTTTTTATGTAGTGTCTCATAATTCTGACAACTTTTATTTTTGTTATTCCTTACATTTACATACATTTCCTTTTTCTTTTCATAGCAGAAATTTGCTTCTGTTTTCCCCCCTTGTGCTTTTGCATTGTGGCACATTAGCGTGCATCAAAAGCACTGTTCATGAAAATGTCAAAAATGGGGCTGTGAGAAGATTATTTTCCTCAGCTTGTTTGGTCTCATGATAGCTTTGATAGAGATGGATGTGTGAGTGTGTCAGCACGAGTTAGGAAGCCTATTCCTTTGCGAAACCTGATTTCCAACTGTATCTGCTGCTTACCCAGTGATGTGCACAGACATAGAAAAAGACTAAAAGACAGTGGCTTTGTTGAACACAAGAGGGCAGCCTAAACCAGCTACACAACTTAGTACAGTGTGTAGGCCACAACTAGCAGAGGCACTAAAACAGTTTTTTGCAATTGCTGAAACACAACTCATGAGACTAGGGCCCTTTTTGTTGAAACTCACCAAAATCAAGACCAGAAACAAAAAATACTAAATGTACATATCTTGCAAAAGCAAACTCGTCATTCAAGACTATAACTCTTCTAAAAATGCTATTTTTTTGCATCACAACTTTACACACAAAATAAATAGCTCCCTCCTCATGCCAGCTGCACACTGGTGTACTGTAAGTATAAAACACTATTATCAAGTGTCTTTGGCGTTTTCATTTGTCACATGCTGTAAAAATAGACTGTGAACATGTATGCAATGTTTGTTAGTAATCAACCGGGGAAGTTCCATGGTGATATCTGTTCACCTGTACTGTCTCTACTTAAGTGAAGGTGACATGGATGTAGTTACGGTATTGTTATGTGAACAAAATAGAGTATATTTCCATTACAGTCCTCTAACTCTCTCTATTGATGATCACACCTAAGCAAACATGAATTCTATTTATAGTGCTCAAGCTCTCATTTCTAAGTGATCTAATTGGTTTTCACAGGTGCATTGTGGGTGCAGGCGATAATTGAGTGTGGTATTTCAGTGGCAGTTTTGTTTTTAGCAAGAAACAGTGTCTAATGTGTCTGTGTCTAATGCAGATAAACGTGTGTAGTTATTTGCACAAAAAAAAGTTTCAAATGTATCGTAAAGCAGACGATGTGCTCGTGCTTTATACGATGCCTGGTCAATAGATATGATTCATGAGTTGCAAACCAAACTTTCCCTGCTTGCTTTCCGTCGTAAAGATAACAACGTAACATTTGACGGGAATGTTTTGAATTGGTATATTAGTATGCAGAGCGTGTAACCCTGTTTTTTCTTTGTTTTCGAGGCGATACAGTCCGGGTTATTCTGTGCCCTGAGTTTTCTGGCAGCTGGGAAAGACGTTACGGTGTGGTGTGTGTGTGTGGTGTGTGTGTGTGGGACTTCTCACATTTCACTGTGCAGACGGCGTTCCTCCGCAAACACAGGGGGCTTTTACTTTGAAATCAGCTTTCCCAGACGCTCGCGCGGAGCAAGGCGCGTTCCCCTGGGAGGAAGAGGGGAGGCTGGGCTCGCGACAGTCTTGTCGATCGATTTTTAAAGTCCGTAGCGAACGCAGCGACCGTCTGGTGATGTTACCTGCGCTACATAGCAAACTTTTTGTTTTACGGCAACAAATTGCACATAGTTAGCAGAACTGTGCAAATATATTTGTTAAACTAAAGTTGTTGAGTGACTCGCGCGTGCGCGCGACTACAACTTCAGGACCACCGGCTGTCCAGTGTGTTTTGTGTGCGGGACTCCATCAACCTCCGGTCGACGGCATGTCCGTGCGTTAAATGACTGTTCGAAAGAAGCCGAAGTGGAATGCGCTCTTCCGGGGACATGAACCATGGTAAGACGGTTGTTTTTGTATTATTGCTAACGTGTCTCCTTCAGCCGCGCAGCCGGAAACGAGAACGTTTTGAGACTTCGAAAAAGTTTGGGCTCAGCTAATGAAGCGCTGAGTAGGCAGATCCTGGACCTGTAGCATGCGAGTTCAGTTATGACACAGACTTGAAGGATATCAGCATTTAAACGTGGTTGAAGGTGTATTCTAGCTATGTTTCCTCTCAGTCTTGTTGTTGTGATGAACTGGAACACCGGGCAGTTCATTTCATGTGAGATTATACCACCTGAGAGTATTCCATTATTACAAGTGTTAATATCCTTTACTTCAGTAAAAAGTGGCCTACCTTCACAAACATACAAATGTACCCAACTGCAAGTAAATGTACTCAAAGTATGGAAGTAAACGTACTTTTTCTGCAGAAAAGAAATAGCCCTGAGTGATGATATATTTTATTATAAGTTGTAGCTGGTGAAGGTCGAACCACTTTTTGATTTTCATTTTGTCGTTGCAATATTCACATTTTAAATCACTTTAAATCTTGAGATCAAAATGACGAATTGATGAATTGAAGACATAAATGGGCATTACAGTTGCAGTCCCACATTCAATCTAGATGGATTTAAGTCATTTCAAATATTAAAAATAAATGTAAATGGGAACGATAGCTACTCAAAGGGAATAAAACGCACTCCCCCTGTGACTCTATGCAAATTAAACAATATACAAGTCAAGTCATGAAAATAGCTCTGTTGGCAGGCCAAAACAGAGTTTATCGCCTGACTATCGCGCGTCTTAAAGCAGCCCCTATAGTCTCACATTTCAAATTGGTTCCATATGCAGAGCGGACGGGCTGCTGGTTTGAGCTGCCACCACAAAGCAGGAAAACTCTCTGCCCATTCGTCTGTTCGGTCCTTTGTTTTTCTCTTTTGCTCTTCTATTTCCTCCTCTTTCTTTTTCCTTCTCTCCTCTTTTCCTCGTCTCGTGTTGTATCTAGTTTGCACATGTCTGACTAACTGGACACTGAATGTGCTGTTCATTCAACGAAGCGAACAGATGGATGTGGATGTTTCTCAGTTACTTTGTGCTGTACAATCAAGTTGGTAGGACTTGTTTGAAACACAACTGCCCTCTGTAATCTCAGGAATAACTACCACTGTTCTTCAGTTGGAGGGAATTGGATGCCGGGCACTCAATTCCCTCCACACCCACAGTACAGTCAGTGTATACGTTTAACACTGTGTTCTCAGCTGTGCTTTCCTGTTCCTTCTGTTCCACGTCTGTGGAGAGAATGGAGGGCGGACTGCTGTAAGTGATTGGAGTGATTGAGTCTGCGTGCCCACACACACTCCCTTCAATTCTGAAAATGAGAGGAGTGTGGTTTGTGTCTACAGGCTGAGTCAATTAACCTTCCTGTTTTCTCTACTCTCTCTCTCTCTCTCACACACACACACACACACACACACACCACAGCTATGTCTGAGCCCGATGGCACTAGATACCAGAGCTCTGCAGTCACTCTGAAATCAGTTGTGGACTCCAGGTGTAACGGTTGACCAATATGAATCGGAAATCGGTTTTAATCAGGCGGCAACCTCTGGTTCTGCCGAGTGAAGCCGATGTGGAAGTGTCTTAAAACTTGCATTCTCTCTACTGACCATCAGGGGGCGACTCCTCTGGTTGTATAGAAGTCTATGAGAAAATGACTCTACTTCTCTCTTGATTTATTACCTCAGTAAACATTGTAAACATGAGTTTATGGTCTCAATCTCTAGTTTCAAGTCTTCTTCAATACAGCATGATGTTCATTTAGTGAATGATGGTCCACTTAGAGTCAAACAGACCATAAAGCAGAGTATGCTTTAGGGCGGGGCTACTGTGATTGACAGGTAGCTGCCGCTACCAGAACCGTATACGGCGTCTCTACGTCACTCCTCCACATTCACAATATGGTAACTTCTGTTCATTGGTTGCAAGAAGCAAAACAGGCGACGGTTGAATCGCCAAACTCTCATTGGTCTGTGTCTTATTGTCTTCCATTTTTTAGAATACAGCCTATTCATTTATTTATTTGTTTATAGGCCTACATGTGAGCAAATGTGTTTTTATGGGCTATCGCTGTAAGTCATTTGATGCAATTGTTGCACATTTTGTCGCCGTTTTCTTGAGCTGTCCTCGACCAAAGAAAATTGTCCGTCGACACAAGTGATTTGAATCGAATTCCTCCACAGACAATCGCACAAAAGCACAACTTTACATCTTGTGCTCAATAGTGTCTTGGAAATAAGTAATTCAGCTTAAAAAAGCATAAAAAACAACCAATCAACTAATGAAATCTTAAGTCGACTGAGACCAAAACGACGGATTACTGATCGACCAAGAGGGGGCAGCCCTAATGTTTCAGTTTCAATAAAAAGGACAATACTTAAGTCTTATTGTTTCATTAGACAATAATAGTAAAGTACAATAAAAGTACCGCAAGTTAGAGGAAAGTCTGACCTGCCACGAGAGAAAGAACCATACACATGCTCACAGCAGCTACTCTTTTAGTCATTTATTATGGATATTATCTGTGCAGCAGCAAACCTGCATTACTCTCAGTTAAATAAACTGAGTCATTTTAAATTACAGGAAGCGTCAGCCTCATTATCTGCAGGTTTCTGGCTATAATTGCCGATTTCCGCCTGACGGACGGCCCTAATGCGTGCACGTTAACCCACACACACACACACACACACACACACACACACACACACACACACACACACACACACACACACACACACACACACACACACACACACACACACACACACACACACACACAGATTTATGTATGGGTTCACCCTCCCTCTTGAGCCCTGTTGCATTACAAATGACCCGTGAGATCTCAGCCACCGTCACCTGTGAATGTGCAGCGTCGACGCCGAATGACTGGAGGGGAAACTACAGCAGATTTACCTCATGGAGTCATTGAGGCAGCGTTACCTTCACAGCAGATAACACAGGTGTAATTAATGACACTAACGATGGATGAGCATGCACACTGCTAGGACTGGAACTGTTTGACCTGTAAATGGACTGCGGTTGTTTTAATCACTGATATTAATTACACCTGTGAGTCACGTCCACGCGGTCAGTGTGTTTACGTGCACTGAACCAGGTGAACCTTGTTTTGTCTTTTACAACTTTTGAGACAAATATGCAACGAAGGTACAACATTCATACAGCTGGAGTCTATGGTTATAAAAACACAGCAGGGAGGCCGGTGTTGTCACGGCACTAGAATTTCTAACTTTGATACAATACCTGGGAACAATATTCAAGAACAACATTGTGGGTGTAATTTTTTTAAATTTTTTTTTTTTAAACGGGGCAATATCGTTTTACTTTAGTTTTCTTAAAGGGTATATTTTTCTATTTCACTTCAACAGCAGTATTTTTCACTAATTATTTTGTTTACTCAATAGTTACTATAATAACCCTGTGACCAACACAGGGGTTATTGGTAATATGTTATAAGGGAGGTAAAGACTTCTTAAATATCCCAAAACATGTCTTACTTGCCACAGTTGAATGGCCTTCTGGACATTCTGCTCTCTACTGGCGTGCTTGCTCCTCCAACAAGCTCTACAAAGCAGGTTAATCAAGGTTTTATAACGTAGCACTAAAAAGCAGTGAGAATAGTATCAGAAGCTAAGTGTACATTGTTTGTTGAGCCAATTTAAAGTAATCACCAAACTAGGGAAATAAACTCCCAGCGATTAACTTGTTTGTCATTAAATGGATATCGGCCCTGTGTAAGCCCACATCCTGCCGGCCCTATTGTTTATTTGACACGTTAACGATGTAAGGAAGCAAGTAAACCAGTCAGTTGCTGCTAGTAGTGAATAAAAAGGTGCCTAGCAAGCACATTCACCAAAGCAGCAGCCGATGAGTCTGTCATTTGTGTGTGTGTGTGTGTTTGTGTGTGTGGAATGAATAAGTCGCTGCTGTGTGAAGCTTTATGGCGTTGGCCAACAACCCTGAGAACAATAGAAGTCGATTTCATCGACGTAAAGGTGAGTTCAGAGTCGCTTTGCCTCCCACTCAGTCTGCCACAAGTACAAGTCGGTCCATACAGCCATCGGCCGCTCGTCCACGTGTGAGGGAGGCCGGCTTGTGTAGCGTTGATCACTCACGATGTGCACTACTAAGCAGACCAAGTCGTGAACTGGGCTCTAAATTGACCCACAAACTTCATTACATTGTTTTATTTATAACCATATAGCCTTTACATTATGGTTTGAATGTACATTTTAAAATCGTTTGCATATTCTACTTCGTAATTTAGTTTTGATTGCTGTCACTGCAGAACATCCCGCTTCACAAAGAGGATGTGTGAAATGGAAGCAGGGTTTTCAGTGTGTTTGTGGTGATCTCAGGATATTCAGCATTGATTTTAATCCTAAACACCAGCAGAGTTGTTGTCTCAAACATACTTTTAAGGCCACCGTCATTTGAATTCTCCAGCAGATGATCTTCCTCTGTCACCACATATTCTGCAGAGCGGGTTTGGTGCGTCAGAATTACTCCTGATATTTAATTAGACTCCTGATATTGTCTGTTAAATGAAGCTTTCATTTTCTTTGAAGTTGTAGGCTCTTCTTCTGTCTCCTTAGTGGGCCTTTCCCCCCCCCTTTGCAAAGAAGCTCTCCAAAAGTGTTTTACTAATTTTCACCAGCCTGTGGGCTTAATTTTTGAGGTAACGTATCACGTGACCGAGACAAGCGTCCCGGTACCAAATGACCCCCGGACCGGTACCGGTCTTGGCTACATTCGCACCTGTGCTTAGAGCTGTTGATACCAGGTGTGAACAGGGCCTAAGTCAGGCATGGACGGTCAATAGTCCTGCAAAGGTAGAGGTGTAGATTCCAAACCCAACAAAGCAGCAGTGGTGAACTGCAGCCACTGACGCTCTAAATGTAATACTTTTTCAGTCTCAGACTAAGAAGTAAAGAAGTGGTGGTTCTGGCAGCTATGATTTTATCTACTCCGTAATTTTTTTGCCGTAACGTGATGTGATTTGGCCGCTGCCCATATTTACTGTGTTTGCTTGTGTGTCAGCAAATTATTTTGAAATGGCTTTGGTTATCTTTTGGCCTTCAGCAAATGTTCTCGCTCACACTGCACCTTCCTCTTAGGAGAATGGAATGTGCAATGGGGAACAGATTTAAGCACATGTGCACTCCCATTGCAGCCACATGGAGAGAGGATCTTTTTGTGCCACGGAGTAATTACTTTCAGAGCTGTGATTCGATGTCTGGGCGTCATTCTACACACAGAGACGAGGAGCATGAAGGGCTGTATCCTTTATTGCTTTGCCAAAGGAAAAGGAAAATCAAGTCCGTTCACTCACAATAAAGCTTTTCGACACGGCTCTTTCAAGATGCGATTGGTTTGGCACTCCGAACAGAAAGAGATGTTTTGTGGCTGCATGCGGTACACATTTTATGGGAAACAGTCGAGGGCAGTGGAAAATGATATGTTTAAAAATAACTGAAAGAAAACACCACGCCATAGAAAACAAAAGAGCAGACAAACCTTAAATGAATCACCACATAAGTCCACTGTAAGGTAATAAAGCTTGGGTTAGAAAATCCTTAGTTTTATGGAGTATTGCATACAACTTAAAAATCTGAATTTAGTCTACTTAAATGCAGTGATGGTTTTGTGTTCTACGACTCATGTCACCACAGTTTCACGAGCGTTTGGGAGAACTACGGTGGCCTTCAGGACCCACTCCCTATGTAGATATGCACAACGATTCTCTTCATACACTAGGAATGAAGTTGTTATGAATATTATACTCCATTTCTGCAAATAGATCCCCCAAAATGATCCACACTAGTCCATTAATTCATGTTTTGGAAATCCCACATATCATTTATGTACACAATAAACAGTAATGGGCCTAACATAGCCCACGAGCAACCTTCAGTAATTATAAGTTATTTATTTATTTGAACATATTGATATCTATTCTCTGATCCCATACTTTGTCATTTCTTCAGTGATAACCATGGTCAATAGTATCAAATGTTGTTGTTTTTAAAATGAAATCATTTCATTTAACACTATAATTATTCCCTTTTCTGCTTCTTGTAATACTTATCAATTTGTTTTTATATCTTGTTTGATACAGTTTTCATTTTGCAAAGCTTTTCAAGGACAATGTTTATCATAAAGAGCAGTTATTATGGTCTACATCACAAACCTTTTTCCAGTATTCTTTCATCAGGTCTTCTTTAATATAATGCATTGCACCTTGTGTTTTGTGTCTCTTTCATTTTGTTACTTTTAACTTCAGTATTGCTCTCAAAGACTGGTAAATGGTCTCTTACATCACTCATGAGTAGTCTATTTATTACCGTCCTATCAGTACCATTAATCAGCCGTCGGCATGGCGGTGTCAGAAGACCGTAGATGTGTCGTGCCTGTGAGTTAGGCTTTAGTGGTGTCCTGTTTTTGTTGCTTACTCCTCCTTCTCTTGGCTCCTCGGTGTTGAGCCAAGCTGCTTTCATACGTCAGCAGCCCACTAGATCCTGATAGTTGTGCACGGCCGGTCGCCAGATGAACAGTTCAGCGTAGAGTTCGTCCAAACCGGTGACCTCCCGTGTGGTGCCTCCACTGCACAGTGAAGCTGGAGTTTCTTCTTAAGGGCACAAGAAGCCTGGGCAAGGTGTATGAAGGCCCCGTGTTGCCCGGGCCCCGGGGCTCCCCTCTGGGCCTCCCTGGCGTGATCCAAAAAGAACGGTGAACCGATACCTTTGGCGTCAGTTGGGCTGCAGGAGTTGCCAGAACAACGCTGGGGAAGGTAATTCAGAGTAAATGGTACTCACTTAACTTTCCAAATAGCTTGCCCAACACTGGTATTCAGCCATTTTTTGAGCAATTCATGTTGACCTCTGTTATGATCATGTTTGTGCTGTGGTGCACACAGTAAACTGAGGTGCTAGTGAGTTGTATGGCAAAGCATCTCAAGCTGGATGCTCATGTAGAATAATAAAGTGACCGATTGTCCCCAGCGACCTCTCCACGCAGGCTAACTGACAAATATTCAAATTACAGAATGTGCAAAAGTGCACACACAGGAGAGGATGCACAGACACACAGGAACACACCAGTTGGCCAGCCGAGCTTGTCAGCAGGAGATTGCCAGATTGCCCGCTGTCACACTCGACCACTCAACTGACGCATGATGGCAGACAGGTCATCATACAGGCAGAACACACACACACACACACACACACACACACACACACACACACACACACACACACACACACACACACACACACACACACACACACACACACACAGTCACAAGACAATGGATGGCAGATGCAACCACACAAACAGAACAAAAAAAGACATTTCTAGATGTTTGACTCACAGAGGCTCTCTGACTGAAGTATACTGTGTCCAGAGCAGGTGTGTATCAGATCATATGCTACACTAAAGCAAGACACAGCACTTACTTCTGGCCACTTGCTGAATTTAAGTCCAATTTACACTCTGCTTTTAACTCCACCAGCCCCTGAGAGAAATATGTGTCTGCTGTTAAATGCTCCGCTGTGTTCACCAGCTACATCAGGGGAATTCCATTCAAATACAAGGTCCAGTTAGAGAAAATGTCCTCAAGCAAATCTCCAGATTATCAGATTGTCTAACTCGCATTTAATTATTTATTTCCCTCAGTTTTGATTTGAGTGGGTATGTTTGCTCAAAAGATGTGTGTTTTGTCTCGTAGTGGCGCTTCATATTCAACACAGCACTGTGTGTGTGTGTGTGTGTGTGTGTGTGTGTGTGTGTATCTCACTCAATCAGTGACTCAAGTCGCAATGCACCGATTTGATTGGCTGAGCAGCATCAGGTGAGATGATTTACAATGAATGCAATTGATGTGTTACTTTCCGGGCTGCTAAACCAGTGCCGTAAAGGCTAGAAAAGCTGCACCCCCAAAATTAGAAACGCTCCGTCAAATTGTAATATTTCTCAATAATTCTCGGTTATAGGTCCGGGTCCCTTACAGCAGTGTTTCCCAAACTTTTTTCTAGGGGGCCACTTTTTTAAAATGTCAAACCATCGCAACCCATTTCACAATAGGCGTTATCTATAAATCATAAGAAGAGTACATTTGTGCATAAATGAACGTTTGCATGTACGCTAGCCTTTCATATTAGAATCATATTATTTTGATATATGTTTTGAGTAGGCTACAATTATCAGAACAATATGAATATATAGGCTCCCTCGTGTTGCTAAATGATGTACTGCAGATATAGAGTTAAAGAAAGGACTATGGATTAAATTCTGCACATTTATTCGGCGACCCTATAAGAATATCCTGCGACTGACCAATGGGTACCGACCCAGTATTTAGGAATGACTTCCCTTTGGCCTTATAGGACGACGTCTGGGACCCGTCAGTGACCTCTGAGCTAGATGCTAACTCGACAGTTAATAAGAGCGATGAGAATAAACCAAACGGTAAAGTTGTGGGTTGTGAAACCAAAACAATGAACTTGGGTTCATTGTTGGGTTAAAACTCTCTGGGAAGTCATCACTTCACATGTAGAGTTAATATTAATGTCTGTGTAAATGTGAATTCAGAACGTCTAACCTCAGCAGTGCTGCCAGATGGGTCAAAGTTCACCATTAATAAATGTGGGTGAGAGCATAGTGAAGAAGATGACAAAAGTTGTGTTAATCATTCACGGCTTGTGACTGACAGTAACGGTTTATAAATGTATCCACGGTGCAAAATCTACATGCAGAGGACTTGCACAAAAGGTGAATATCATTATCACATAACAATGCATCTATTATTATCTATTCCATCCCTGCATACCCTTCTGTATTATAATACTATTAACATATTTAATGTTACCTGTTAAAGGTTGGAGGACAGAGGGCAAAGGTGAAGGAAGATGCATGCCTCTCCTGGTCTCAGTGTCCCCTCAGCTTTGTCCTTGTCAAGGTAAAAGCTAGCGGAGTCTGAGAGAGCACGGGGCCCTATCTTACACCCGGCGCTAAGCGGCGCAGTGCAACTGTCATTGCTAGTTTAAGACCAAAGCGAGTGCGCCGACCAATATTTCAAAAACGTTTTAACTGCAAAAAAAACGCTGGCTTCTCCAATTTACTAAATCCGTGTGGGAGCGCCTAGCGTTTAATGGGACTGGGAGGGGACACTGGTTGGTGTTTCGCCCAAAATTCTCCCCTGAGACTAATTACAACCCCTTTGCATGTGTGTTTGGCCATTGAAAACAATAGGTGTTGCTGTCAGTGCGTTCGGGCCCTCACAGAGCCGCTAGCATGGCTGTTGACCTGCATACCTCCGTCTCTTTAATGGAAACCCATGGTTAATGTATGGCTATGGTGGACGGACTTTCATATTTAAAGAATAGTGTGAGGTTTGATGGGCAGCTAGCTGAGGTAGAGTGGTGAGCAGTTGCTGATTAACATGAATGAAAAGCACATTGATTGAATGTTTGGTCCACAGTTAATATTAGGTAAGTACCGTAATAGCAGAGCATTGAAAGATGAACTTCTTTCTAGAAGATGGAACCCTCCGTCTCCAAAGATTGCTCATCATTAGAGACATTTAACCTTCCTCACAAAGAACACCCCCGGCTGATTTGATGCGTGTCAGATTTCCCCTTCCAGATTTCACACCGATGGCTGCCGTCCAGAGGAGAACGTGTCTCACAGGAGAGCAGGACAGAGGACCGCTCTCGTTTCCCCCAACAGGAAGAGCCGTGTACGGTGTCTTCTTCAGAAATCGTTAGATATATTATTTTATATTCATATACATAAATCACTGTGCACCGTAAATATGTGGAAGCACACACGGGCTGCAGTCCATGCTGTGAGCTTTCATACTGAATGCTTACCAATGCATTTGCTTGTCCACATGTTTAACTGCCTACATGTATCATTTCCAGCTGTGTGATTCCGTGCACGTGTGTGTGTGTGTATGTGTGTGTGTGTGTGTGTGTGTGTGTGTGTGTGTGCGTGCTCACATCCTATCGGTTCATGTTACCTAAGCTGCTCCCAGCTTACCGATGTGTTCGTCCGCCTCGGGCATGTTTGCCCTTGGGCTACTACATTATTGTTTCCTTCTTTGCTCCGCCCTAGCTTTCATATGTTAAATCCACTTCCTCTTGTCCTCTTATGGCTGCAAACTGTGCCACCCGGGTCAGATCTTGGGATGCATGGTGTCTTTTGAGCCTGTAGCGCTGCATGTAAGGTGCAACCAAGTGGCAGTTTCTTAAATGTCTTAAGAGAATGCTTCTCCCACAAAAAAGGCCATTTATACCTCTATATACTCACTTCATGTTACTTTGAGTTCTCGAAGAAAACTTTGTTTTTTTCTCACTTTATTTTGATTGCTGTTGAGTTCTATTATAACACATTGTAATTTTAAATACAGCAAATATAATTGGATTTCTCTGAAGACTGTGCAGAGGGGGTAGCGGTAGTATTTGCTGATTCCCCCTCAGACATCGTACGGATTGTATTTCACATTGCAGAGCCCATATTCAAAATACAGGCATTTTTGAACTGAGGTAAGCCAACACCTTTCATCCCCTCTCATTTTGTTCCATGCAGAAACACTGACTGGCCTCTGTGGATGACTCAACGCATTCATTTTTTCATCTTTCACGCGTTGTAGACGCAAACCAGTTGAGCAGCTGCTGAGTGCATTCCACGTCCTGGTGCGTCAGTTTGCTTTAGTCGCTCCGCTTTTTGCATTTGTTTTATCTCGCCCCTCTGCTCCTCTTTGTACTGTGAGAGAGAGAGAGGGGGGGAGGAGATCTGACGGCTTTCATTAAGGTCCTCTCGCAACTGACAGGCCGGTGTTGACAGCTGAGGGACACACACACACACACACACACACACACACACACACACACACACACAGTCTCTCCCGCTGCATCTGCTCAGATGTTAAGATGTGCTTTTGCTCTTCTTTCCTTCTCATTCTCCCCACACCCACATCCCTTTTCCTCTCAGTAAATTACATTCATTTTTTTTTATCTTAAGAAAAATAGCACACCATGAATACTGCACAATGACCAGTGTATTTAGAAGCATATTTCATTCTTCCTTTGTGTCCTTCATTTTCCATCATTTTTAGGTGGCGTTTGAAGGGTTCCATCCAACACTGAAAGTTAAAAAATCTTTTTTGAAAAACAGCTATCTTGCTATCGAAAATAGTTCGCCAGGTAACTCTGATGGTGAATTAAAGCCAGACTGTAGAAGTGAAATGTGAGAGGCATCATTACACGTATAATCACATTTCACCTCAACCTTCACCACCTGCACATAAAGCCCCAGTTCCACCGAAAGCCGGACATACTACGGATGTCCCCGGATACACTACGGATCAGATCCGGGGTCATCCGGGAGTGGAACCGTAGTGAAACCGTAGTAAAACCGTGGCCATCCGTGCTGAACCGTGGCCATCTGCGGCCATCCGTGGCGTATCCGGGAAGACGAGCGGCTTGTCGGACGTACAACTAACATCCAGGGTGATCCGGGGACACCCGGGAATGGAGAGGGGGGCGGCGTTGATCGTAGCGCATCCGGGAAGAAACGTAGTAGGACCGGGATGAACCGTAGTAAGACCGGGATGAACCGTAGTAAGACCGGGATGAGCATGAGTAGCATAACCGTGTTAATCCGGGATGAAACGGGAGCTAGTTGACACCCGGAGCACCCCGGATGGGTTTAATTTTCGGCATGTTGTTGTCCTTTCAAATATTTTCTGAAAATCAGGACTATTTATACCCTGACGCTTCATCCAGGACGCATCCGTGAGGCATCCGGGGCGTGTCCGTGGCGTATCTGTAGTTGAACCGTGGTCAAACCGTGGCCATCCGGAATAGACCAGGCTTGAACAGGGGTGATCCGTAGTAGGACCGTAGTAGAACCGGGAAACATGTCAAATGTGTTGTCATCCGGGACGATTTCCTTCCCGGATCACCGCGGATCACCCCGGATCTCACCTCTTTTTATCCGAGGTGATCCGGGGACATCCGGCTTTCGGTGGAACTGGGGCTTTAGGATCGTGGAAATAAAGCCAGTTCCCCTATCAAACTTCCTTTTTTAAAATGATATCCAGGGTGGTGGATAACACCGATTGTCGCGATCAGTCTCACTGCTGTAAACATAAACACAACGAGTGTTCTTCCTCTCGGTGTTCTCTGTGATTCACCGTAAAGACCCTCTGATCAGCAGCTCATTTCTATGCATCAACATTCATACGGTGCTTTGCATCGACCGTTTATGGTTGAATGTGGGCGTGTAGAGGGCGGGACGTGAGGCTGAACCGGCTGAACACATTTAGGTTGATTTAGGATTTATAAAAGGAAATAGCTCACTGGCAGGCGTACGCACGGTTTTATGAATCTGAATATTTTTTGGCATACGTGCATTTCCTCCTTTGAACGTACGCAAACATTTAGTGTGGATCCAACGCACTACATGAGACCCCTGATACCTCAACTATTGCCATCTGTGCTTTTTGTTCAATGCTAACTAGCACATGTTAGCATGCATCACAAGCTAATCTGACATGTTGGACATGGCAAACATTATCTATTTAACATTAGCATGGTAACATTTCCATTGTTAGCATCAGTGGCGGGCCGTGCATTTCATACCTGGGCCTTCTGTGCTGTCCTACTACAGTTGAACAGCTACGGTGCAGATACATGAATCCGTGCATGACGGGACGCTGCGTCATTAACGGACAATGCATAGTCAAATCAACGTTATTAACACAATGACAACAACAAAGTCTTAAGAACCAGTCACAACAAAGCATGACACATCAATCCAGCAAACCTGCAGCGGATCCACGCATTCCACCACACAAGAACACGAGCCATTCAAATATTATTCATAAAAACGACACGATAGACAAATGAACAGTAGTAACGTTACTGCAGATGTAAAAAACAAACTCAGTTTGTCACTTACCGAATGCTGTTCACTTAAAGACAAAGTCCATCCTCCTTTCTTTGTTGACAAAGAGTTTAATCCCAGTACATCATTTCAGTTCCAGTAAGAAGTCCTTCTCGGTTCATGGATGCCAGTGACAGTCGACCCTCCCCAGTTGTATTTCGCCAGTTTGCCAGCCCGCGGACCGCGGTTGTGGAGCTCCGTTTCCCTGCGAAAGTGTTCGTTGATCTGTAGATCCACTCGGGTTTCTCCAAAAGTTTTCAAAAGCACCGTAGTGTCCTGCCGTGCTATGGCGTCCTCAGGTTAGCGTAGCATAGCTCCAAACACCAAGATGCTCAGTTAAAATGAAACACATTCCCAGCCATAAAATGTGCGACGCTGTCAGCCAGGAACACCTGGCTGACAGCATTCATACAGCATTTATTCATACAAATAAATAAACTACACCAAGCAAAACCCTAAAAATTGTATAATTTCTTCCATATCCTTCAATTTGAACTCTTACTACTCCAACTAACTTCTGCCAGCTTCCTTAAATTTCACATTAGTCACGCGCTCGCCCACTGACCAATCACGGCGCACATTAATGCTGACGTACTTAGCAGGCTACCTCGGTGCCACTGGCACGTCAAAGAATACGCCCAACATGTCAAACTAAAGATCTGATTGGTTGAAGACTATGACAATCAACAATATCGTCCCCATTTACTTAAACTGCAAAGGCTCTCTAGCGGGCATCGGGCCTCTCTCCTTACATAGAGACATAGGGGCTGAATCTGATTGGATAAAAGCTCTCCTTAAAACAAGCTGCACTGGAAGCAGCATTACAAAAAAAATTATAATACATGTAGTGTATTTGTGAAAAATTATAAAATTATAAAATAGCTATAACTTTGTGATTCTGTTTAGGCCAGCAGAGAAGGCTTAGCTGGCCCTGACGGCCCACCACTGGTTAGCATGCAGCCTCCGAGAGAAGCAAGACCCATGGTCATCATGTTTTACATACAATAACCATCTTACAGTTAAACGTCATCCCTGTGCCAAAAATATAATGAAAGAGGAATGTTTTCTTTATTATTTCTGAAATTTAAAGATTAATTCAGTTCGATTTGTCAGTTTTACATGTCACAATTATTGCTGACAATCTGTGAACTAAATAGTCTTTAATCTTAATATTGCAACACAAACGTGACCCCCGGCAATGATCCACAAATAACCCTTTCATTTAAATCAACATAACGCTGATCTACAGGTGTGTAGAAATGTTGACGGAAACGTACAGTACAAACGTTGTAATTCTAGAGACCGGGTGGGACTGGGCTCCAACTGTGGACTGGAATGTCCGTCTCTTTCTCAGACACACACACACACACACACACACACACACACACACACACACACACACACACTGTAGGGTCCATGTTGGAGCATGCCTGTTAGTGAATGGCTGATGACTATTAACACACGCATGATGTGTCTCTCTCAGGGGATTGACTGTCTCTCAGATTGAATTAAGACAAACTGTGTTAACTGATTATTCTCTGAGTCTGTGGATCCTCTTTGATCCAGTCGGAGAGATGCTCTTTGCTCAGGCAACACACTGTGTGTGTGTGTGTGTGTGTGTGTGTGTGTGTGTGTGTGTGTGTGTGTTCGTGCTAGCTGGTAATTGAAGCTAGTTCAGACAGAGACCTTCTGACCTCATACATTTCAAACATAATTCCAGCTTTGATGGCTTTATCAAGCCAATGTTGACTAACGGCTCATTCCAGTTGCATTGAGCTCACAGCTCCCGAAGCCCTCGCATCAACTTCTTGTCATTCATGTGGTATTAAACAGACTCTACAACATTACCTCTCTGCTTTTCTGTCTCTGACCTCAGTTTTCTCTGCTATGCAAATGTTACAGAATGGATTCTAAAACATTTCAATTGATGTTCTAATGAGTGTAATACTTTGCGTCTCCGATACATTTAAATCAAAGTTGATGCGATTTCACCAAAAAAGCAGTTTGACCTTCAGTAGCCAGTGTTGGAATGTAACTTGGATAGCAGTAAAACTATATTCAAGCATCCTTAAGCAGTAGGGTTAGGGTATTAAAAAGATACCCTAACACATTTTCAATACTATATTACTCTGACCCAGCTATGTGGCGTACGCTGTAACCAGGAGACAACCTCCGGCTCTGAAATGTGAAGGCGTCCCCACTCCCAACAGCCCTTGTCGGAGAGATGGTTGTTTGTCCTGCCTCTTTAAACAGGCCGATAAAAAGTCTCATATATGAGATGGTGTAAAGAGACGGTGTTCCTCCTTTTTCTCCCGAGGCTAGCTAGCTACCTGCAGCACCTGCTGCATGTCTCAACCCAATGCTGCATACCTCAACCTGCAGCCCTCAGCTGGGAGAGATGTGTACCATATGTATATACGATATGTCTGTGTGTGCGTGGAGGGGTTGAGCTGTTATCAAAGCTGCACAGTGGAGCCAGACAAAGAGGGAGGAACAAATACTGTCAGGAAGAAAAAGAACTTGGAGAGATAGCAAGTGGAAAATGTCTTTAGCTTGCCAGTAATAGTGTCATTTTTCTTTTTGAAGGAACAGAGAAAAATGTTCAAATAACTTAAAATCTGTAACCTTGTGCAACTGAAAGCCCTGTGTGTGTGTGTGTGTGTGTGTGTGTGTGTGTGTGTGTGTGTGTGTGTGTGTGTGTGTGTGTGTGTGTGTGTGTGTGTGTGTGTGTGTGTGTGTGTGTGTGTGTGTGTGTGAGTGTGTGTGTGTGAGAGTGTGTGTGTGTGTGTGTGTGTGTGTGTGTGTGTGTGTGTGTGTGTGTGTGTGTGTGTGTGTACATTTACCCACAGATCTCTGCGGTTTGTGGTTCTGCAGTGTTTTCTTTCAAAGTATTTATTCTGCAGGTCAAAGTGCACGGGGACAGAGTCTAAACAACCAACCATCACATGAGAACATAGGCCTATAGAGCGTGTCCTCCTCTCCTCCAGCTGCGTCCACGACGTCTCCGTGTTGACCCCGGGCCCCGGCTGCATGCGCGTGTTAACTGCAGAGAGGTGTTGAAGGCGACGGGGGGGGAGATCAACAACACAGTCTCGAGCTGACACGTTCACGCCGAGCAACAACCGAGCCGCACACACGCTCGGACGCTAATTAGCGATGCTCAGCCGAAACAAGCGAGGGAGACGTAAACGGAGGGACGGCACGCCGCTGGGAGAAAAACCAGTGAAGCGCTAACGAGTTAATGCGCGGTGACTCGTGTGTTTGTTTCCGTGATAATCGCGGCGGTGTCCTCATGTCAGGTCTCAGCGAGGGCCGAGTTGTTTCTGTTAACATGTTGGATCTTGGTGAGAGTTGTGGCAGCAGCTTTAAAGTGGACATTTTCAGGTTCATGCTTGTATTTTGGGTTTCTACTGGAAAATGTTTACATGCTTTAATGTTCACAACATGTTATTTCTCTCATACTGTCTGCCTCTATGTACCTGGTACGCACCGTCAGTCTGAAACGCTTCTTTTTAAGCGTTTAAGACCCCCTCCAGAGAAAGACCAGTCCGCTCCGATTGGTCAGTGTTTCTGGTGTTTCCGGTCATTCGCATCTATGTATCTACAGATTTATCTACACACAGACTTATATATGCATCTACAGACATGCATGTGCCATGAAGCGCTGTGATATGCAGCCGCTCACACCACATCTGCCTCTCTCTCCTTCTCCGTGTGTTCACTCCAAAGATAATGCGAGCAAGTTTGCTCACATATTAGTAGAGACAATTCTGTCCTCCCAGAACATTGGTAGGGGAATGTCTATTAGACAACCTACGCCCTTTTTGTTTGACTGTCTACAACCTTCAGATAGTCCATTAACTGTCATGTATAACAATAACAAAAGAAAGAAAACCACAAATCACCACATTTGAGAGGCATTTTTATAGCTCCAAGCAATGAATCGAAATAGCTGCCGATACATTTTCTGTCCACCGACCAACAATCGACTAATCGGTCTTACGTCCTCACGATGAAGGCAAACAGATTCAAGCAGGAGTGAGGCAGAGGCGGGCGGTCGGGAAGTAAATAAATGGATAAGAAGCCTCTTGGAGGTCAGCAGAGGCTGCCGACCCTCCTCGACGATGATCCCTCTCATTCAGTGTAATGCTCCAAAGCCCCGCACTAAACAGAGCAGTGATTCAGTGACGTCCAATTGCTCCGCGCAGCACCTTTGATCGATCGCGGGCCGATTAGTATTCATTGTGATCCCTCAGACAAAGCACCTTGTGCCATCCTTCATCGGCACTGCGGCGCCATTCGCTGCAGCGTGTATTAAAACGCGGTTAAATATATATACTTGACAGTGACACACATTAGGAGCGTATAAGTGTATGCGTGTCAGGCTCTCTCGGTGATTGAGCTGCCAGCTCAGGGAGCCTCCCGGTCCAGAGGAGGAATAATGGGATCCTTTCACAGGTGGAAGGATCTGGGAATGTAGTTAAGATGGGGAAGACGTCTCAAGGGCCCGAAACATTCCTCCTCCCGGCATTCGCCTGAATGGGGGAGGACAGAGAAGGTGAGGGGGGGTTGGGGGGGGGGGCAGTGAGTTATCTGGGTCATCCTGGTGGGAAAATAATAACTTTTCACCTATGTGGCTTTTACTCATACGTGGCTTTAACACAGTGCTCTGTTTCAGGGCCGCTCGTGTCGTTTGGGCACCGCTCCAAGTCGTCGGAATGAAAGGAAGCTTCTTTGTGAGGGCTGGCCGCTCTACGCCTTTTCTGTTACTGTTTATCTTTCCACTGAACGTGAAGCGAGGGCCACCCTGTCTGCAGGGGAGCCGCCGGCCTTCCTCTGACAATTTGATGGGTGGTTTCTGCTCAGACGGTTGCCGTCATGCGGGACAAGCGTCGCCATAGACGCACAAACACCAACCCTGGAACACCCCGACAATAAATCTCAGCGTTGGTTTTATTCTTTGGTCTCACGGTGCTGTAATTATTTGCCGCCTCTGTTAGAAGGAGTAGTACACAGCCTGACTCCACAGTAAATAAAGGGCCGGCGTTTTCAATTTCTGTAGCAAAAATCACTTTCATACAGCCTCCAGTAAGCAATATTAAGGTTGGTGACAGGCTTCTTTTTTTTCTCCTCTTGTTGCTGCAGCACTGAATTACGAGAACGCCACAATCGCATTGGTCTCAGCCGGATGAGTTCAATTCTGCCGCGAGCTACTGGAAACACAGAGCCGGCCGACACGCGCTTCGTATTTCTGTCGCTCCCGTATTCAGATTCACACGCTTTGCCACCAAATCCCTGATTTCCATTTTTAGGGAAATAAGCACTCAAACTCTGACAGAGCAGAATAATGCCACACAGCACAGTTTATTTTTATTTTATTCTCCCATCGCACACTTGCCTCCCACATGCCTTCATGCCACAGCCAAGAGATCTCAGTGCTGCCTCGGGTTAGTTAACCCCACAGGAATCTGAGCGTTCCCATTCTGTTTAGCATCAAATATTATCTTTGCAATTTATGGTACCACTCCATCATGATCACCTTCTAACTTGTTCTGTCTATTTTTCTTCCTCCCAGGCCTGGCGAGCGTGGTCAAAACTCTGCTGCGGTCAAAAGTGGCTGCTCCTCCTCTCCCCCCTCGTCCTCCTCTTCCTCGCCATCTCCGTGATGACGACGACTCTCCCCCTCCCCTTTCACGACGTCGACTGGCGGTCCTCAAGAGCCCTGAGCTCCGCCGGGGTCCTGGAGCCCCCTTCCGTTGCCTTCCAACGGCCGCTCGCTCACGTCCACGGCGGGGCCTGGAAATCTGGAGCTCGGGGAGAGACGTCTAAACGTTCGGTGCCACCAGAAGCTCTCGGGGAGGCCGCTGGCGATGAGAAAAATGGCATAAAAGAGAGGAGAAATAAACTCAAAAACAAAGGCATCGCCTCCAAAAGAAAGGAGACGGCGGGCACCCACCGGCACCCAACCAGTCATCAGCGTCCCCGTCTCCCGAAGATTACAGTCAACAACACAGGGCCAAAGCATAGAATCAAGCCAAGCGACACCGCGCAGACCTACATTCATCTTGAAAGGGGCAAATCCACAGCAGCACGTATCCCTGCTCCGGCACACGGCCTAATGAATGGCAGACGAGCTGCAGACAGACAGGCGGACGGACGGGACAGGAATGCGGACACGCGAATACATGGCGGCCCTGCAAGTACAAATCTATCTGAGCATCACCGGGCTTTGGGAAAACACAGACAAGCAGCAAAGCCCTTTGGGAAATCTGACAAAGTGGGTAGGGAGCAGCGGGCTGTGAAAAAGCCCTCCAGAGATCTAAAAAAACACCTTAATCTCTCAGAGGATCACCTCAAAGAGAGGGGGAATCCCGGGTCGTTGGACCGCAGGAAGGCTTTGTCCGAACCGGAGGCGGCCGCGAGGGTGGATGACGGCGGCTGGTGTCGGAGCTTCAGAGACCAGGACTTCCCAGACGCCGACCGCAGGGGGATCAGGATTAGTCCTGATCTCCGGCCTCTCACCTGGCTCAGCCAGGACGACGTCCGGAAGATGGAGCTCCTAGCTGCGGGAGAGGTGATCAGCAAGGCCAGGGTGCCCGCACACGGACAGGTGCTCCGAGTGGCCCTGGATCCTCCTGCACACCAGCAGGTACGCTCATTTTAATTACACGGCGGAGAGGTGACTTTTAAATGTCACACAATTTAGATGGATGTGTCTTTTTCAAACAATTTATCCCCATACCACATACATTGACCATATGTACTCGGTATCATGTAGACCAGACTAAAGGGCCAGTGTAGCATTTTGGGGGATCTATTAGCAGAAATGAAATATACTATTCGCATCTATGTTTTCATAAGCGTACAATCAGCTGAAACTAGGAATCTTTGTGCGTCTGTTACCGTGTGAGTCCTTCATCTCTAAACAGGGAGCGGGTCCTCTTTATGGAATTCCGCCATGCTGCACCGCCATGTTTCTACAGCAGCCCAAAACGGACAAACCAAACACTGGCTCTAGAGAGAGCCTTTCACGTTTTTACGTTACCTGAAGGCCACCGTAGTTGTGAAAACGCTTGTGAAACTGCGGTAACGTGAGCCGCGGAGCGCAAAACTGTGATACTGCCAACCGCCGTCTGACTTCCGTTGATCCTTCAGAAGGGCTTTTATGGCAAGGATGGCCTCTGAGCAAGGCGAACTGTGTCACCGTGGAGGAGATTCTCGTAGCATCAAACATATGAGGTTCCTACCAGTGCTGATCACAAACTTTTACAAGACATTACGTAATGTGAGGAAGTTGCTTGTTGCCGATCTTAAAGGATAAGCCGAAAAAAAAAATGTATTAGCAACTTCTATTTGTGCATCCAAAGCCTGACTCATCTTGTAGCCCTGTGTCAGTGAGCCACACTGTTACACTGGGGGTGACGCTGCAATCAACATGGGCTATGTAGTTCATTATGACTCAATCCCACGTACACCGTCCTGCTGGCAGCAATTAATCTGACAAACAGCTACCGTGGTGTTAACATTGCAGCTATTTGGCTCCCACGCAAGGTTGAGGGCAGACCAGGTGTTATGAATTGAACAGCTGGCTTGAAAAGTTGTATTATTTGATTGAACAATTATTCATGGCTGTAGTCCTTGGCACTAGATATTGGGTGATTTTATAGACTAAATGGAAACCATGATATAACTTTATTTCTCCTTGACAGCAGCCTAAGAGGGGTTCCCCTGAGCCTGGACCCGACCACAGAAGTCCAGAAACCCACGGTGAGCGCTGCCAGCAGGGGCACTGCTCCCTGATCAAACGCACCGACGACTGGTTCGAAGTGTTGGCCTTCCACCTGGACAGGGTGCTGGGACTCAACAGGAGTCTCCCTGCGGTGCTGAGGACGTTCCGCAGCGAGATTCTGCCGTACCGATACATCAGCGGCACTCCCCGACCCGTGGTGTGGTGGGATCCGGATATTCAGCACCTCGCCAATAAGGACAACGACCAGAACTCGGTGCCGCTCAGCTGGGCCCAGTACCAGAAGCTGCTGCGGCTCCGCTGTGGGAGGGAGGCAGACCTGAGGTCAGCGCCGTGCGTGGGAGTTCACCACTCAGAGTGGGGGAGACTGGCTCTCTTTGACTTCCTATTGCAGGTAAGACGACTGCTTCTTATAATAAGCTGTGGCCAGAGGCATTGTCCATTCTCGTAGACACGATATCTCAGGAACACCGGGAGGGAATTTCTTTAAATTTGGCACAAACGTCCACTTTGGACTTGGATTTTTGAGGTCAAAGGTCAAGGTCACTGTGACCTCGCGTCCGTCCCATTCTCAGCGACGTCTTGAGGAAGATCCTTCGAATTTGGGCACAAACGGCCACCTGGACTCAAGGATGTCAGAGGTCAAAGTTCACTGTGACATCACAAAACACATTTTTGGCACATAACTCAAGAATTCATACACGAATTATGACAATTTCACACATTCTTCTCATGGGTTAAAATGATGAATTTTGGACTCACACATGACCGAGGCACACAACCGCAAGGCGGTAATTCTAGCTTTTTCTCATGCTGCCTCGTCTTCCTGCAGGAGAGAGCCATAACCACAAACGCATAAGCAACACACTCCTTTAATAACCGCGCGGAGAGCAGCGTGTGTTGAGGGGAAATGAATGTTTTCCATCCTAGAGAGGAGTCAGGACTGGTGAGATGGAGGATCCCCACATGAAACAGGAAAGGTGGTCAAACCATATAGGGAAACGGCAAAGTTAATCCCCGCAAAGCAGGGGGTGCTTGTTAATCGGTAACGTGGTGACTACATGCAGGGCTAGTTGGTGAGCTAACCCCTGACACGCTAGCCAGACAGGAACTTGCTAGCGCTGGTCAGTCACAATTACTCTCCAACTTAGCTGGGAGACTTTTGACGGACCACTACGACCTGCAAGGCGAGGGTCATGTGACCAAACATGGCAGTCAAGCTAGCGCTAGCGCTGGCGATATCTCCTGGCATGTCGCTGTGCACTGACTACCATAGCTGTGCGGGCTGTTACTACACTCTTCTAATTAACTGCACTGACGGCGTTTTAATGATGTTTTTGATGAGTTTTTATTTGGCACATTTCAGTGATAAAATTGATTATAAAATATAAAATTTGTTGTCATCAAAAAAGCACACGGTTGGATAAACCTGTGCTTTGATTTGGTCAGTGATTTGGAAGAGAAGACAGACTTAATGGAAATGACTCATGTCTGGTGTCTCACACACACACACACACCAGATGTCCTCGCCGGCCGAGCCGTTAGATTTCGGGCGTGATGAAAGAATGAGCTTTAACTGTAACTGAGATAAGATGCCATCTGATCTCACACATCAGAAGCACCAAGCTGTTTGTGGCAGTCCTCCGTAAAAGAGTTACACAACAGTGCAGCAGTAGATTACTAGCATCTAGTCGTTGTGACCGAACATATGATCAAATGTGTTTAATGGCCTATGCGGGGTTGTGGTGGTGCTGATGTAAAACATTGATTAGAGATAAACCTGTGCACTGAAGCCTTCTGTCCAGTGGAAACGAGGTCTCCACTGGACAGGAGGTTATGCGCCGTGTGGTTTATTCTGACTTGACTCAATTCTTCCGAGTGTGGATTTCCTTCTTCCTGCTTAATTCCTCTCCTCTGATTACTCGGAGTGCAGTCCAAGCATGCAACTCGGGTCAACACGAATGCCTCCGCTAGTCTGATGAGACTATCGATGATCCCGGGGTTTTCTACGGTTGCCCTGGTAACCAGTAGGTTTGATGTCATTTTGTCGTTGCATCCGTCAGTCCAAGCTCATGCACACTTCAGCACACTTTGGGCCTCACAGCCTGTAGTGTAGTGTGTCACATGTGACACACACAAGCTGCAGCACAGGGTGAGTTACTATGGTTACGGGCATCGGGGCCGGGCCATTTTGTCAGCCCTTGACCTCCAGCTTCTGAGTGCGTCCCCGGGACTATTTTTAAACCGAAGTGAAGCTCGACAAAAATAACGTAACGTGTGTGAGATACGCTACTCCTCTTGACTCGAAATAGATGCAGGTCTCTAACTCTTTATGTGTGTGTGTGTGTGTGTGTGTGTGTGTGTGTGTGTGTGTGTGTGTGAGTTACACAAGCTACAGTGAAGGAAAAATGCCAGAGTGTACTTAGAATAGAAATCGCAATTCATAATTCAGTAAACATTAGTTTTTGAGGTAGGCTACATTTGAATTGATCAGTGATGAAGACGTGTGCTGTAGACGTCAATAAGGTGAGTGAATAAAAAAGCTGTTGGATGTTACAGTCACTGTTCTGAGCTCAGTTGAAGAGGTGAATACAGTTATAGAGCAATGTGGGTTAACTACTGTTAAAAAAAACAAAGTGCTGGTTCTATTATTTCAGACAAAGTTGGACAAACTCCCAAAACTTGAGCCAGAGTTTGATGCTCTGTGGTCATCAGATCACATCACTTTCTCTCTCAGGATCAAACTTGCGTTTGGATTTAGTCTTGTAAACAAACCTTCTAAGCCGACATGTACATGAACGGCTCTTTGTTTGGTTGAATTGTGGATGTTCTGACCTCGCTGTTCGTTCGTAGTTAGCTTCTTCTTCTTTATCTCAGGTTGCATGGACTCAGTCGTAGAAGTGAAATCCCCAGAGGATAAACCCTTTGATTTAAACAAGCCCACATTATTAGAATCAAACTGTACTTTTTGCCGTACTTTTTCTCCGATGGAAATTATTTTGACGTGTGTTCCGTCCAACACTTGGTGGGTGGGCATCATCCAAGCTGCTGCCATGTTTGACAATGATCACACTTTTTAAGTGATGTCAGACTACAATCTGAGTCTATCACACACATGCTGAGTGTGCAGCGCTGTGGTCGATTTTCCCCTCACAGCTGTAGCGTTAGCTGCTAGGTAGCAGTCTGCAACTGTGGAAAATTTCATTTCTGGAAACCTGCACTGAAATTGTCACCTTATCCTCAGTTCCCCTATCCTCCCCAGGGGGTCCTCCACTTCATGTGTGTGTGTGTGTGTGTCACTGAGCGAAGGTATGTCCTTCACGCTGCTCTTCCTGCGCCTTCGGTGTCTGGTTCCCTGCTATCAGAGCCCAGGGAGGTGTTAAGGGAGCAGGTAGGAACAAGTGTTCAGAGGCTCGCTCATCTGCTCTCAGCAGATCAATAGGAGGCTATTAGAGCTTGGCCCTGTTACAGGGATTGACTTCTTGCAGTGAGGGGGAGAGCCTCATGGGTTATTCATATTCAACCCCACACACACACACACACACACACACTGCAGACGGGTGTTAGAAACACATTCCATCTTAGTGTGCGAACAGAACAAAGGAGGACAGAATTACTTCTGCAGGTTGTAAAATAGGTGACTGGGTGCAGTGTGAGCGTGTCGGAGCAAACTCAACACTGAGGAGGCGAAATGTGAAAATAAGAGTGAATTGTTCAACGGCACTCTGCATCTGAGAGACTGAGTCTGACAGAAATACATTTACAGTGTGTTCTCATACATGACAGCGGCACTGACTTCATGTTACTGACAGGCGGCGACCTCCGATTCTGAAAAGTAGAGGCAACGCTGAAGTGCCTTAAACTTGCATTCTCTCTAATGTCCACCAGGGGGCGACTCCTCTGGTTCTATAGAAGTCTATGAGAAAATGACTCTACTTCTCTCTTGATTTATTCCCTCAGTAAACATTGTAAACATGAGTTTATGGTCTCAATCTCTAGTTTCAAGTCTTCTTTAATACATCATGATGTTCATTTAGTAGATTATGGTCCATTTAGAGTCAAATAGACCATAAAGCAGAGTATGCTTTAGGGCGGGGCTTCTTTTTGCCATTCATCAGAGAAGATGTTTGGTATCATCGACTCGTCCACTGACACTCATCACAGTTATCTTTGCTCCATTAGCACACATTGGAGCCTCATAGTGATAAAGACGGTAACGTTAGTCATCTTATTGTCACATGTTCCATACTAACCCCACATCATATGCTACCAGGACCAGACTCTACATGCACCACTGCTCAGCACTGCTGGTACACTACTGCCCGCTGAGACATTTTCCAGGAAACAATAATGTTATATTGCCTTATTTTTCCTCTCCAGCAAGCACACACAAACACTAATACACACACAGAGAGCACTCTCAGGTTGGCATCTTTCTAACAAACAGCTCAAAGTGGACTTTTGGATACCAAAAACAAGAGCAGTCTCTGTGTACGGGTTAATGAGAGAACACAAAGCCAACTATGTTAGTCTGTCAATACTGGTTTGTTTACATTCAAGTTCCTGGAAGTTCAGGTCGCTAGCCCCTCCTTCCCGATGACATCGCGCATGTGTCGTGAAAGACGGCAAGCGATGATTGGTCAGGGACTGTCATGTCTCTCGGTCAAGTCCCTTTATAAGACTACATTTTATAAACAGTGACCACCATAACAGTATAGTGTAGTCTGACTAAACAGAAACAAGAGACTCTCCAGACAATGTAGCGATCATATAGGTTTATGTTATGACCACAAGTTTCCATTATTCCAACTTTGTTTCTAAAACAAATCGAGTTGTGTCCGTCATTTTGGCAGACCAACCCTGTCTCTCACAACATTACGTTTCCGTACAACTAAACATCGTTCTCAATTAGGTTTCGAGGGAAACACATTTTCACCACAGATTACGGTCGCAGTGGTAGCGAATTCCGAATGCTTCGTTGTTGAATTGATAAAACTAAATGTGGTGCCATATTTGATCCAGAAAAGAGTTGCAAACTGACATCGTCAGTTTTCTAAACATGCACTTCGGGAGCCGTCAAGAACTTCTCCACCAAAGTGTTTGTGTCCACAGTTGCACCCATGACTTCATCTTGGGAACAAAGGCTTGCGGCTGGAATCACATTGGCAGTGATTCGCAGTTGTGTGCCGTAACCATTTGGTTACCGAGGAGCTCTAACCTTTTTCCTTTTCATCAAAGAACCAGATGCTCTCCAACGCTGGTGTTCCTTGTTTTGTTCCGATGACTCAACCAGGAGAATTTCATGCCGATCCAAGCCGCAGAAGAAGTTGTCCAACTGTGAGGCACATAACATTGTCTGTGGGGAAAATGAAAGGGGACTTCTGCCTTCTGTGGCCAGGGATGGCAGACATAGCTCCTCCCACTTTGCAACTCTTTTCAAACAAGAGGAAATAGAGACTTTGTTGGGGACTATTTGCAGCTTTGAACGTTGAGGGTAACGAAGGAACATGTCGCCCACTGTGTTTCTAATAGTTAGTGGACAAAAATGAAGCTCTATGGCACAGAGGAATAACACACACACACACACACACAATACTTGCTAGTAGATACATTCATTTCTTAATCTTTTAAATTTGAATTACTGTTTATCGTATGCGTTATTTAATTAGGAAATCTCAGCTGTTTGTCAATGCAGATGTTTTGGTGGTTTTACTTCATGCTGGTGCACACATTAACCTCGTCATCAAAACAACATCATTGAACCCCTTCAATGAATGTTGATTTGTTTTGTGTCTTCGTCTAGCACAGATATTGTATATCAATAAGTACTACACCAATGATGTTATTCACAACTGCTTATAAAAAGGTGAAGATCCTTCCCTTCCAATTAATACAGTAACGTGTGTTTGTGTGTGTGTGTGTGTGTGTGTGTGTGTGTGTGTGTGTGTGTGTGTGTGTGTGTGTGTGTGTGTGTGTGTGTGTGTGTGTGTGAGTGCGTGCATACAGTAATTCATCTTCAGACATGGCACCACCAGGGTCTAACAAGCTGCTGCACGCACACAGATAACTGTCTGCTTTAAAACACAGAATGGGGAATAACTAAACACAGATTCCACATTTATACAGTGAAATAATTTGAGTCCTGAGCTTCATTAAAGCTGCTGGGACTTCTTTATTTCTTTAATTTTTGGAAGTACTTTTAGCAGAACTCAAACACCATTTTCCTCTGGATAATCACAGCAGTATTTCCAGTGGAGTAAACAGGATTAGAGCGGGAAGCTTTGAGTCTCTGCTCTGATGTAAGCCGCCCGCCAGACTGGCTTTCCTCACTGTATTTGTGGCTGAGTAGCGTGCGAGTAAACACAGCCAAATATGATTAACTGAACCTCTTTAATCCAGAGTAAACAAACATAAATATAGGCAACACACACTGTAATAATGGATCGCAGCATACTGCCAGTTACTATATTTGAAGCCCAAAGATAGCACTAAGCAGGCCTGCAGTGAGGATGCTCATTTGGTGTTCTGAGCGCGGCCTCCCCACCGCTTTCTGTTCCTCTGCCGTGATCGTGTCACATGATGCAGGGAGGGGCCCGGTAGTTCTGCAGTGTTGTCATGGCACTGTGCCTCTGTAGAGAGGTGCTAGATCATAGTGTAAGTGTGTGTGTGTGTGTGTGTGTGTGTGTGTGTGGGTGGGTGGGGGGGTGTTGTGCCATGTGAGACGAAGTCTGCCACTCAACCTCCCTGAACCCACCTGATTACAATCCATGGGTGTCCCTAAATTCGCGCACACACCTTCAGGGCGTTAGTCCTGTTGTGACTCTCCTGCTCTGCTGTGTGTTCAGGAGCTCAGATATCGCCGGAGAAGAAACAAATACAT